>PVHP010000902.1:0-122865 GCA_004024765.1 Zapus hudsonius
GCAGCAGTTTCGACCCAAAGATCTTCTTTCTGTGCCATCTCCATCTGCTCACACCAGTCCATCTTTACGTAACACAACCCTGCACAGGTTCCCAGGACACAGGCAGGCAGAACGCAGCAAGCCTCTCACGCAAACTGCTTCTGGCACAGTCCTGACCAAGTTCTTTCTCCCCCTCGTAAGCCAAACCTCACAGTCCATATTTCTTATTGCATTCAGGTCTTTCCAACTCTGACCAGTACTTACAGCACTGCAAGGCACCTCTTAGGACAAGGTTTCCAATCCGTCCATATTCCTCCTGCTGATCACTTCCAAAGAGTCCAAAGCCACAAGATGAGGGTTCTAGCAGCAACAGATGACCCCACATTCTGGTACCAAAACTGTTGCGGTCAGCTTTCTAGTTGCTGCACAGAAAGAACCCAAACAAAAGTGGCTTGTGGAGGAATGGGTTTATTTGGCTTATGGACTCGAGGGGAGACTCCATCCTGGCAGGGAAAATGATGGCATGAGCAGAGGGTGGACATCACCTCTGCCACAGCACTGCAAACAATGGCAGGAAGGTGTGCCAAACACTGGCAAGGGGAAGCTGGCTTATAACCCCATAAGCCTGCCCCCAACAACACAACTCTAGCAAGGTTGTAATTCCCTAACTGCCATCAGCTGAGGATCGATCATTGAGAACACATTCATTGGTTTGTGGGGGACACCTGGATCAAACCATGACATTTCTCTCTGTTATAATTACTTAGAAAACTATTAAGTACAGTTATTAATCATTGAGTAATTATTATCTGTTCTTGCATTAATTGTCTGGCCATTGGGAATGTCACCAAGATTTAAGATTTTAATTGTTAATATTTCCCAAACATGAGAGAGGTTTAATGCACTTAGGGTGAGACAAGTGAGGTCCACATGGCTTGTGGGTGTCCCCACTCTCACCCATTCTCCACCAGCACATCTGGGGCCCCAGTAGGGTTCTGGAGACAACTGAATCTTCTCTCCAGCCACCTCTTCTTGGTTCCCAGCTTCTGGGCCTTGATTGAAGCCAACTGCCCAATGTCCTGTGTGTGCAGGCACCTCAGCCCCACAGAGACCAGTGCAAAGTACTTGTCAGAGAGGAGGTACCCACGCATGGCTTTGCTGTCCAAAACTAACCCTATCACTAGCTCCAGATAGCAGCACCCTCACCCCCAGCCTTACTGGAGTCTCCAGTGTCCATACCAGCATAGGAAGGGCCCCCACTGTGTTCACACTACACTGTGTGAACACTGGTCAGCACTACAAAGACAAGACAGGCTCTGCAGGCAGCTGACAGGCTGGGAAGCCTCAGAGGGTAATGGTCAGGGAATGACATTATGCAGCCACAGTTGTCTAGCACCACAGTGGGTCTCCCTGTTCATGTCCCACTGTTCTCTATGATATGACCTCATGACACCAGTCCATGGCACCCTTAGTGGCCCTTCATGGGTATCCTGGCACTCTTGTCTCCATGGCCTGCTGGCCACTGTCACTATCCATCTTACAGGTGAGTGAAGCAAGGCTCTAGGACAGGAAAGCAGCATAGTGGCTCTTGAGAATCTTGCTGGTGGCAAGTTTGGTAGAGCTGAAACTCATGGGATGGATGCTTCCCCGGGAGCCTTCCGGTCTAGGGAGGCCATAGAGGAAACCAGCCCAGCTTAGAGCATAGAACGGGCAGACTGAAGGACCACGACACCTCTGCCTCTTCTCCTGCTCTACTTCTTCTGGCTCAGCCTAGTCATTGACAGAAGATTCATCACTGCTGCCAGATATGGTGGTGCGCCCTAGCACTCAGAAGTAGAAGCAGGAGGATCAGGAGTTCAAAGTTATCCTTGGCTACATAGCAAGTTGAAGGCCAGCATGATACACACATATATATGTTATACACACATATATGAAGCCCTGTTTCAAAAACATACAAACAGGGCTGGAGAGATGGCTCAGCAGTTAAAGCACTTGCCTTCAAAGCCTAACAACCTGAGTTTGATTCCCCAGTACCTTGTAAAGCCAGATGTGCAAAGTGAGGCATCTGGAGTTCATGTGCAACAGCTGAAGGCCCTGATGCACCCATGTTCTCTCTCTCCTCTCTCTCTCTCTCTCTCTCTCTCTCTCTCTCTCTCTCTCTCTCTCTCTCTCTCTCTCGTGTGTGTGTGTGTGTGTGTGTGTGTGTGTGTGTGTGTGTGTGGTGTGTGCCTTCTCTTTATCTCTCCTTGCAAATAAATAAATAAAATATTTTTAAAATATTTTCAAAAACATACAAACAAAAAAGGTAAGCAGGAAAGGCAGAGAGTTACACAAAAGCTGGCTAGTCTCAACTGCATGGTGGGTTTGGGTTTGAAGCCAGCCTGGGCTCCAGAGTATGACCCTGTCGGAAAAAAAAAAGCTGGGTCAGTGTTGAGACAGATGGGGGCCTGTCCACAACTTGTGAAGTTCTTCTATTATCCCTCAAGACTTTCCCTACCCAGCCCTCTGACCTCGTCACAATGTCCACTCCCACAAATTGTTACGCCAGGCACACAATTTCAGTCAGACCGTATGGAGCTCCCACGCAGGAGCTAGTCCCAAGTGACAATAGGCCTCAAATTCAACACCAGCTTGTCATCATAGAGATGTTACAGAATAGCAATGAGGTCACAATTAAAGTTAGGGTACTGATGTAAGAAACGATGGTAGTGGTGGTTGGAGTGATTGTGATGGTGATAACAGCAGTGACCATGATGGTGGTGATGGAGGCAGAGGAGGTGGGCAGAAGAAATGGCAGTGATGTCAAGGGTGGTGCTGGTGATGAAGAAAGGCTAGTGGTAGCAGTGGTGGTGATGGTGAAGTGATGAGGGTAGAGGTACTGGTGGGAGTGATGATCGTGGTGGTAGAGGTGGGGCTAGTGGTACAGATGCCGATAACGATGGGGACGGAAGTAGGAGGGATCATCTATGGCCCCACCACACTGAACGCATCGATCTCATCTGATCTTGGAAGCGGTGAAGATAGTGGTGGTTGTGGAAGTGATGGAGAGCATGTTGTGGTGATGGCAATCGTGTTCGTGGCTGGAACAGTGATGATGAAGAAGTTGTTTCCAAAGTCCGGTCCTTCCAGGACAAACAAGTTCCCTGTCTCCCAGTCTGGTGGCCCTGAAGGTAAAAAGAACAGAGCTCTGACCAATCCTGACAGGGCAGTGAGTACATCTTGAGCTCAGAGAGAACATTTAATCTTCGTTAAAAATAAATAAAAGCAATTATTGGAAAGAGAAAATAGCCTAGTATTTGCTGCAAGTGAATTGAAGGTAATTACTCTGGGAAAAGCCCCTGTTAGGGATGCCAGGCACCATCCCTCTCCTTCTGCACCCCCCGCCCACCAGGTTCACTGGTTTGCATGGCCTAGCAGGCAGCAGCACGGAGGGATGGTTCTGCCCAGTGACCCTGGAGGCACATCCGCCTTGAATTCTCCTGTGGCAATGCACATACCCACCATTATGCCCCAGCCACTAGCATGACATCCCTAGGCCCATACCAGCTCACTCTGTCATCGGCATTGTCTCCATAGACAAATCCTCGCACCTTTCTGAGCCTATGAAGTAGATGGTGACATCAGCTTCCCTCAGCCAGTGACAGAAGGAGGGTCCATATTTCTATGACATTTGTATGGAAGGATAGGCCTATTTTCCCTCCCGTAGTACCTTCCCCTGCTGTGGCTCCATGTCCCCGTCCTCTGTCCAAGGATAACAATCAAGACTTGAAGCCCTTCCAAGCAGGATGAAAGCAATCATTGATCCTGCTCACCCTGGCCAGGCATTGGATTTTAAGAACAGAGTCAGAGCAGCCTGGGGACTGGATAGGTGGGCCAAGGTCAGTCTAGGACCCCAAGGCTCTGCTGCAACATGGCCAGGCCCCTGAGTCCATCCAGGTAAGGGGCCTGTGGGTCCCTGGATGGGAGCAGGCAGCTCTCACCAGCCTAGTCTTCCCTCATCTGTGCCCTGACAGGGCACTATCACCTCCCCGAGAGCCAGCCCCAAGGTCAGCTGAGAGATTGGGGCTCCTGGAGTTGACCCAGATCTGACCCCCAGCTGTGCAGTCTTGGCTCTGTGCCTCAAATGTCTGCCTGACCAACATATGTGATGAATGGCCTGGAAATGCCATTGTAATTAGTGGGAGACGTGTTACATTTGCTAGGGAGGAAAATCCCATCTTGGAAACACACGTCGGATGCAAGTGCAATTTTACCCACGGGGCCATAAAACCCTTTTTCCAATCACCTGGTGCTGTTGGCTGCCAGCACCATTAATCCTGGGAATGTTATTTAAAGCTAAGACATCACTTGAAGGAAAAAAATCAGATCTAGGCCCTCAAGGAACCTCTGGCAGCTTTCTCCAGAGGTGGGCCCATAGGCAGGGGGAGAGATGAGTCCATCGAGGAAGGCTGTAAGGGCTAGCTTGGCCCCACTTGCTATAGACACTGTTCTCCTGGTCCCCAACCATCTCCATGCCCCCATCCCATAGCCTATCTTGAAGAATCATTTCCTTGTTTACCAGGGTAACAATAAAACATATAATTGAATCTCTAAGAAATTCCCATTTAAAAATGATTTGTGTGCACACCAAGGTCTCTTTCCACCAGACACGTGACAGTGGCTCTTCTTGGGTGCTGTGGAATCTAACCCAGGCTGGAAGGCTTTGTAAGCAAGTTCCTTTAACTACGGAACCCTCCCACGCTGCCCAAAATTACCATCTTCATAGCTCACACCATTTTGAGATAAATTCAACATCTCCCTCATATTGCAAGCAGTTCCTAGCACATCCGCAAGGAACTGATACTGTCCTTTATCATAAATTTGGGCCTCAGTGGAAGAGCACTGCTGCCTCCCTGGCGGTCCTGGTGCTTTCGCCCTCATGGCTGCCCCAATCTGTTGGAGAGACAGACAACTGCCAGCCATGAGGTAGATGGATTGTAGAGGACCTAGCTCCTCAGCTAGTTGGTTGGGAGAGAGTGTGAGATTTAATAGAAAGACCATTTTAGCCCAGCCTGCCCCCACCTCAAAGAAAATGGGCCTGGAGGACAGCATCTTTCTGGAATAGAATCCAGGAAGCCAGAGGAAGAGAGATTGGGAAGCCAGACAAGAGGAGGGGCCAGTGACAAGAGAACAGAGGGATCAAAGAACAAGGGATTTACCTGCCTACAGTTCTTTGGTCAAAGGCAGGCCATGGGTCACCTAACTGGACTGGGGCCCTTGTCCCTGGCCACCTCAAAACCAGGCAACTGAGGAGTGGGGAGCAGGGTAGGAGGCATCACATGACCACCACTCCCCAACACATACAGGAGCAGACAGACGCACTTAGCATGGGGAATGGAGGCCAAGAAGATGGAAGAGTCTTTGCTTTCACAGCAGTAAACAGCTTGGTGGATAAATTCACATGGCTCTCGCCAGCCAGGGGCCTGTGTGGCGATGGGACGTGAAGCCTCTTGACTGAAGGTTGACTTTTATGAACTTTCCAGTTATACTTAGCATAACCAGCTTCAGAAACAGGAGCCAGTTAGAGACCTTTCAGGAGGGACCCCCCACTCCCACCTCAGAGTAGTCAGTCATCCTGCCAGGGAGGCAGGGATGGGCAGAGGAAGGATAGGGAATCTGCTCCCTGAGGATGGGAGACAGTGAGGCCCAAAGAGCAGCCTCCCACCTCTGCTGTCAAGACAGACTCAGGGTCACCAGGAGCGGGAACTCTGGCTGAGTAGGTTAGACCTCCCACTGTGGAGGCAGGAGACAGACACTGCCCTCTGGCGGGGCAGACAGAGAATGTAGCAGGGAATTATCCAAGGCAACACCTTAAAGGGGCTGGACACCTCCACCCTGCAACTGTGCACCTCCATCACCTCCTTGGACTCCTTTCGTTCTCGATGAGGCCCTACCACCAGAGGGCTTACCTGGGCAATCTAGTGGAATCTCACAGTCGGAGAGCAGAATGCAACCTCAGTCCACTTCTCAGTCCCAGCTCCTCCCTCCCAGTCACCCTTGGAGTGGAAAGAGCCAACCCGACTGGATATTACTCCCCAGCCCCACCTCTTTCTGATATTCTTTCTTATACGTTGCAGCCCCCATCTCACAAGGATAGAGCCTAAACCCCAGCCTGACTCTGAGGGGCAGGACAGGGTACTGTGCAGAGGCCCAAAAAACCTCAGCCAGGTCCCAGTCCCCTGGGCTGGGAGGACCAAAGCAAGGAGTTCTGACACAGGTAAGGAAAATGGCAAGATGGGCTCTGGGTTTGGGGGAGCTACAGTGTACCCCTTGCCGAAAGCCAGGCCCCCCATATACGGGTAAATCAGATACAGCCTCTGTGCAAGGCCCTCACGCCAGATCAAGGGCAAAGAGCCAGCTTTGAGTGTCCCCACCTCCTCAGCTTTCCAGGTGATTCTTGTAAGCTCTTGGCTCCTTGGAGACCTGGTGGGTCTGTTAGGTCCGGGCGCAATGACAGCTTCCTAGACTGTGGAATATACTGTGGACTTGGTTGTTTGTGCTATACCTTCACCCACCACAGAGAGGGCACCTGAGCCACTTTCCGTCAAGGCGTGAAAACCCCCAGGCCACAACATTCCCATACCTAGCTGTGGTTATTGTGAGCTGGCTGGCTCGTGTGCTGGAACTCCTTATCCTAACTGTGACTGCCCAGTGACAAGAAGGCAACAGAGAGTCATCCCTAAGCTACCTGTAGAAGAGATGAGGGGCCCTCAAACCAGCAAGGGAAGGTGTGACCAAAAGGGGCATCCCTACCCTAGCCCGTCACAGAAACTGCAGTACCAGGAAGGAGGCTTCTCCCTACCACCATCTGAGCCTGCTGTTCCAGAAGCTGCAGCCTGTGGAGAGCCATCCCTGCCTGACCCCTTTCCCAGGGCAGCAGCCTTTTCTGGGCACTGGGACCCAGACCCCTGAGTCCGGTCTTACAGGGTCATGGTGCCACCTGGTGTTGAACATGGGAACTACATTCCACTCCTGCTCTGAACATCCCCTGCCTGGGAGAGACCAGGATGTCTCAGTGATCCAGAGCCAACTCTGGGCCAGTTAAAGTGGCTTCTCGTTTGTCTCACAGTCCCTCCTCGACCTGAGAGGTCTGATGTCAGGGTGAAGAAACAAGCCTTTGGAATTCATAACCTGGCATTGTTTCCTGCACTAACGGGTTTCCTGGTATCCATCAGGAGTTGGTCTAGATAACACACAGTGGGATAAGAAGGAACCCGGATTCTAGCCCCAGTTTAGTGGCCTTGGCACTTACCACCAAGCATTCATCCACACTGACTTTCTGGCAACTACCATCCAGCTGGAAGAGGTGAGAGAAGGGATCTGAGCCTAGGGGTGGGATCCTGGGAGGGGGCATGTCCAATTCACCCCCATGACCTGGAACACAGGAATGATGGCTCAGCATGAACATCCTGGACTGACATGAGGGGATTTTCTTTGACATTCTTCTTTTTTTTTTTTTTTGGTTTTTCCAGGTAGGGTTTCACTCTAGCCCAGGCTGACCTGGAATTCACTATGTAGTCTCAGGGTGGCCTTGAACTCATGGTGATCCTCCTCCCAAGTGCTGGGACTAAAGGCGTGCGCCACCACGCCCGGCTCCTTGACATTCTTATTGTTGTTCTGATCCTTAAATTTAAAAATGTGATCAACATTGCCCAGAGAATCACAGGGAAAGAGAGACAAATGGCCTATCACTACACACACTTTGGGGCCATGAGGCCATGCCAGGGACTGAGCAGCCACAGGGCATGCCTTTTCCTCCACAAACCTCGGCCTCTGAAGTGAAGATCCCCAGAAGGATCTCCAGGGCTTGTTTTGAAGGACCAGGGGTTGAGCCAGGCTCTCACTATGGATCCTAGGTTGACTTCAAATACACAGTAATCCTTTTGTCTCAGCCTCCCAGCGTCGGCATGTGTACACGTGCCAGTAGTCTAACAGCTCTATCTTCTGGCCCCGAGACAACCTGGTTACACCACGGTCACATCTCTCACCCATCCACTTGGCTACGAGTCTGAGGGCACCTGGGAGGCCTGAGGCCATGGGCCCTGGCTCTGTACCTCTCATATGTAGAACAAAGAAGAGTTCATGTCTAGAACATACTCTGGACTCTGGGAGGAAAGTGAGGGCCAGGACCTGGCCTGAGCTTCAAGTGGTGGAAGGCAAGGCCAGGGCTGCTCCAGGGAAGCCTGCAGGACACAAGGCACATTTCTCCAGGGTCTATAGGTTGACTCTGAGGCAGCAATGAAAGAAGACCAGCTGTAAGGGTCTGGGCCAGGAGCTTAGGTTGAGTGTACAGGAATAGGAACTCCCAAGGGGTGTGGTTGGATACTCCACAATCCAGCCCCTGCCCTCA
Source organism: Zapus hudsonius (assembly GCA_004024765.1). Taxonomy (NCBI): domain Eukaryota; kingdom Metazoa; phylum Chordata; class Mammalia; order Rodentia; family Dipodidae; genus Zapus; species Zapus hudsonius. The sequence goes on from PVHP010000902.1 coordinate 8,369, forward strand.
TCCCAGCCCAGCTCAGGGCAGGAAGAGCTAGGCAGCCCTGCTTCTCCTCTATCTCTCTCTTCAGCATCCTCTGAGCACCAGCTAAGGGATTAGTGTGGCTGAGTGGCCCCTCACCACCACTCCAGTCTCCCCAAGGCCATCTGGGTGTCATGGCAACACGGGCAGGAAGCAGCTACCATAGCAACCAGTATCCAGGGAGGCATGCTGTCTAGAAACAGGGGCCATGGCCACCCCACCCCCTAACCATATACCTTGGCTGCCTACCTTCCACCCATGTGGCTCAGAGTTCCAGCAACCGGCCGTGGCCCCAATCTGAAGCAGACTCAGGCCTTCTCCTGTACCTGGAGTCTGGGCTCCATGAAGACCCACATGCCCACCCCTGACTCAGCACACTGATTTGAAAGACACTTAGCACACAGTAGCATAGCTGACTATGAGCAGGAAGCCCAGCATGCTGCAGACCCGGGGTTCTTTTCTCTCCATGGAGTTCCCCATCTCCTAGGAGACTCTGGAGCAAAAGACCATACAGCAAGAACCACAGGAAGAGGGAAGACAACTTCACGGAGGGCTCTGAGAGAGTCAGCCTTCCAGATAGGTCACAGCACAAAGAAAGATGGGGTAATCAGGGAATGTGGGATTTCTAGGCTAAACAAGCACCCCAGGCCCTCAGGGGTCAGGAGGGTGCAAGAACAACCCGGGGGCCATGGGCACTTCCTCATGGCTACTTGTCAACTGCAACCCAAGCTGGGTATCTGAAGTACAACCCCAGGACGCTGGCCTGCAGTTCACTTGTGCAACACTACGGTTATCACCATTATGCAGGTCATGAGACACCAAGCATCCTGGGCACCTGCTAGGTCTAGAAGGCTGGGGGGCACAAAAAGCAGAATGAAGACCCCCTAATGCGACTACTGAGGGCCTTTGCCAGTGCTGCCCCCTCACTACTACTCATAATTGCCCCAAATGCCAGCCAAGAGCCCTTCCTCAGCCCTTGGCAGCAATGAACCCCAGAGAGAAATGAACAGACAATTGTGAGGAAAGGACTTGGAAGCTTCTCTCTTCCTCCAGGAGACTGAGCAAGGCAGTTTAGGGAGCCACTGAGGAAATCCCAGGCCCTTCCTATGACATCATTTGCCAGCCTCAATCAATTGCTATAGACTACATGGATACATTCCCATCCTGGAAACACATGGGAGGTCATGTACCAGCTGGTGGGTCCAGCTAGACCCAGCCCGAGCCATCACTGTAGTATGTGGCCCATCTTCCACCAGCAAGGTTCTGGCAGCCTTCTGGTTTCTGTCCAGCAGACAAAGAGAATACAGGCTGACTTAGGGACACACAATCGGAAGGGCTGGGGCTGGCTTGTGCCCTGTTGTATTACTTTATTACAGGAGCTGTCAACAGAACTTCCTAGGCAAAACTTCTGGATCTATTTTCCTTTCCAGACCTAAGAGCTGGAGCAGGGACATGTATGGCAGGAGGCCTTCCTTCCAAGACCTGAACTATTTCCAGCTTCCTATAGTTAATTGAGAGAGAGAAAAGTGCCAATCTGCTCTTGCTTTTTTTATAAACAGGTATGGAAAAGAAAGAAAACCCAGACAGTGGGGGATAGTATCCAATAAGAAGTCTCAAGACCAAACACAGAGGGGAAAAAACACAAAGGGGAAAGAGAAAATGAAGGCAGCAAAAGATTTCATCCCGCCCCCAACCCCACTGTTTCCTGAGAGAGAACAGGATGCTCTGAGAATAAAGAAGAGGCACCCAAGGAATAGCAGTGACATTGAAGCCATAGAAATATGACCACCGGGGCTGGAGAGATGGCTCATCAGTTATGCTGCTTGCTTACAAAACCTGGCAGCCTGGGTTTGGTTCCCCAGCACCCACATAAAGCCAGATGCACAAAGTGGTCTGGAGTTCACTTGCAGTGGCAAGAGACACTTGACACAACCGTATTCATTCATTCTCTCTTCTCTCTTTCTCTCCTTGCAAATAAATAAAAATACTTGAAACAAAACAAAACATGAACACTTAACTCGAAAGTACTTTTTAAACACTGATACAGTCCTGCACCGTACACTTTGGCCAACCGCAGGCCACATAAAGGAACATGATCCCTTATGACTGTAATGGACAGAAGTAGTGCTATGCCCAGTATGGCTGGATGTGCCTATAATCTCAGCACTGGGGAGGTGGAAACAGGGGGTCCCTGAGGCTCCCCGGCTAACTAGTCTAGCTGAATTGGCGCGGTCTAGGTTCCAGGAGAGACCCTGTTTCAAAGAATAAGATAAAAATGAGAGGAAGACACTAGACCACCTGACATGGACCTCTGGTCTCCCATGCACCTACACACACATGTGCACCCACACACATGTAAACACATTTATTCACATATATATATCACCCACACATACAAAAAGAAAAAAAGTACTGTACCTAATGTGGTGGTTCAAATGTAAAACGTCCCCCATAGTCTCAAGTATTAGTGAGTAAACGTCTTACTCTTAATCTCCTTTGGGAGGTGGAGCCTTAATGTAGGAAGCGTGTCACTAGGTCAGGCCTTGAAGTTTTTTATTATTATTAGTCTGGGTGTTCAGAGCCAGCTTGCTCTTGCTGCTGATTTTTTCCTGCTACTGATATATGAAGATGTTAGCCATCTGTCTGCTCTGTTATGTTTTCTCCACCAAGATAAAACTCCCTTTCAAAACTGTAAGCCACTTCTGCCACACTTGGTTTCTCCCAGGGCTAAGGAGGGAGGGGCCTATCAGCCCAGCTCCTTTCTCAGCCCTGGCCCATTGTGACCTCCCTAGCTGCACCTGGACCTTTGTGACCATTGTCCTGGGCAGAGCTGTGAGTCAACATGACATCCCAAGTGCCCTCAAAGAGAGAGGCAGGCCAAAGCCTGGACCTGGGGTCAGGAAGGGGTCACAGGGAGGGATGGAAGGGCCAAAATCGCTAGGGCCCTGTGGACACCCCCACCCTCAGTGTCCCCCAGCCCCAGCCTCAAGCAGGCAAGGAGGATGCCTGGATCAGTCCTGCCAGGGATTTGTAAGGTGGCCTTGTCTGGTCCCCCTCCCATCTACTCACTCGATGGAGTCTGCAAGGCCTTTTCCGGCTCCAGGGGGAGGGGGAGGGGGAGCCAGGGTGGGAGGTGAGGCACCTGGAATCTTTCTGTCAAGTGAAGAAGGAGAGATGCAGCAGCAGAGAGCTCGAGAGCCAGCAGTGTCCAGACAAGGCCATGTGGAGGCAGGACTGGTTTGGGGCTGGCCACTGCACCCAGGGCAAGAGCAAGGGCCACCCAGGCAGGCAGGGTCCCCCAACTCAGGGCCCATGCCCTGCCCGTGTCCAACCCTGCCACCAGGAGGAGGAGTCCCAGCCTCACCCAGGGCAGCTCCCTCACAGCTCCAGGGTAGGTCCCTGGGGTCTGCAGAACAGTCCTTCCTGCAACTGGAGCAGGAGAACCATAGCCTGGTGAGTACCCATCACCAGCTGAGTCCTTCCTGCACTTCAGAGCCTCAGCCCAGCCCATCTGCCTCGTTTCACTGCCTAAGCAGCAGCTGAGACCGGCGGCCCCCTTTCTCTACCCCATTACTCCAGAAAAGGCAGAACCAGGACCTTCGGGAGCAGCTGGGGGCCCTCCTGGGGCCAGGACCGCAGTTCCTGCCCCTTTGTGCTGAGCGCTCCAGCTGCACAGCCCTGGCCTGGGTAAGCGGGCATGCACAGCCCTGCCCCCATGGAGCAACAGCTCCAGCTGTCCGTGGCCTTAAGGCTGACCTAGGGGTTCTCCCACAGGCCCCTGAGGCAGGCAGTACGCAGGCCCCGGAGGAGAGAGCACCTGTGCAGCTGGTGCGGAGGGAGCTGTGCCGCGGGGAAGAGGCTTTTGTGCGGCAATCCCAGGTGGGCCCTGGCAGGGAGGTTTGGGCCCCGGGGAGCGGGGAGCGGGCTGCCTGTGCCCACACTGACCCTCCTCACTCAGAATGAGCTACAACAGATCCGACTGTCCTTTGAGAGGAAGAAGATGGCCATCACCGAGGTAATCACTGGCCTGGGGCAGAAGGGAGTGTGAGGGGAGACCCCTACTAGATCCTGATCCTTGAAGATGATCCAGCTCACCCCCACCCCACCTCTATCCCCAGGTGTGGGATGGTGTGGCAGAGGTACACATGGCTCTGAACAACCAGGCCACCGGGCTCCTGGTAAGTTCCCAAATGGCAATAGCCTAGAGAATGAGCAGGCAAGAGCAGGGATGATGGCAGTGAGAGGCAGGGGGGTGCATAGTGGTGGGGTGGAGGACCTGCCTACTGTCCTTTGTTCCCCAGAACCTCAAGAAGGACATCCGGGGCGTGCTAGATCAGATGGAGGACATCCAGCTGGAGATTCTGGGGTGACATGGGGGGCCTGGGAGCACGTTGAGCCAGGTTGGGAGGGGGTGGATACTTCTCTGACCTCCAGCCCCAGATGAGGGGCAAGGTGGTCCTGACAGTGTGATCCTCTAGGGAGAGGGCGCAATGCCGGACCCAGGCCAGGAAGGAGCAGCAGATGGCAAGCATGGCGGTGAGCTCCCACCCACCCACTCGAGACCCAGCCCCACCAGGGGTACTGCTAGGCAGATGTTGAGAAATGGACTCCAGGATCAGTTCTCAGGGCTAGAGCACCCCCAACCCACACAACAGGCTAGTTAGTTGCAGGAGCCTGTCTCCTGGGGAGAGAGGGGGACAGAGGGTGCTACCCATGGTGCTCAGGCCTGGCTCTGACTTGGCCCCCTCCCCGACAGAAAGGCAGGCCACAGCTGGAATGTTCCGAGGGCCTCAAGGGACAGCTCTGGTAGGTCACTGTGGGCAGAGCCCAGTTCCCCGGGACATTCCTGCATGCATTCCCTACCCCCTGACCATCACCACCCACAGGCTGCTGGCTCTAAGGCTGCTGTTGGGTGCCCTGCTGGCCTGCACGGTGGCCTATGTGTATGTAGTGGATCCTGCACCCTTCCAGGGGCTGGTGCCGCCCCTGCTGAGTCAAGCTGCAGTCTGGAAACTACGGGCCCTTCTGGGCCCCTTCCTACGCCTCGAGGTGGACGACTTCCTGCCTTTCTAGGCTGGGGGCCCTGTGGGTCCCAGCAAGGAGGCGACCAGGTGGCCAATGCTGCCTCAGGTGCCCAGTGGCCCCGCCAGCCCCTGCCCATGGCACTGCTGTACACGGTCCCTGCCAGGAGCTGCAGAGAAGGGTGGAAGCGGGGTCTGTCCTGAGGGCTGGGCCTGTGGCTGGACATATAGTCATGACACTTACCATGTGAGCTTGTTTCCATGGAAATGGGGGTGGGCAGAGGCTTAGGCATTTTCTGAGGCACTCGATTGCTTTGGTGGTATGGGTCCCTTGGGGCAGGCAGGGCTCCTGCCTCAGCATCGGCTCCCATGTGCCCTCCCAAGTATTCCTCCACAAGGGTACCCCCAAGGGTGTTGCAGGAGGGTCAGACTCGGATCCTGGATGCTCCACTCTTTGGGCCAGGCCCTCCCAGGGATCCTGGAGGTCAGCCTGGCCTTGTGGCCCTCACATAACTTCCATCTACACCTTGCCACATCCCTCTAGGCTACTGTCCCCTCAACCCAAGGGCCTTGTCAAATTCAGCCTCCTGACACTGCCTAAGGCCCAAGCAAGGGGACTACATTGGTAAGACAGTGCCATGGAGGTAAACACCAAAAATTTTATTGGGGAAACTGAGGGTTATTCTTTAGAGCAACGGAGATCAGCCTAGAATCTGGACCCTGGGACAAGGACTTTGTAAAAGAGGGAGGGCTGACAGAGGTTCCACACTGCTCTGCCCCTAGGGACACCCAGGCCTGGCAGGCTCCAGTGCAGGGCATGGGCCATGGAAATCATCTTAGCTCCCAGAGGCATTACTCCTGGGCAGCAGTTTTGCAGATTGCCCAGGTGGGGTCAGAGCAGGCAAGGGGCAGAGGTGGGTGGACCAGGCCCATGGCCTACCAAGCTGGCTGGCAGTTCCAGGACATTAAGGCATCTGTTTAAGTGCTTAGGAACAGGACTGGGGAGGTACAGTGACCTGCAGGGGCGACCTGAGATCCCCACCCCAGCCCAACCCACAGAGGCCTGGGCTCCTTGGGAGGAAGTGGCTTAAAGTGCTTGGAAGGGGTAGGGAGGCTGGGTAATGATCATGCTGGTCCCCAGCAGCTCTGGGGCCACCCCCAGTGGGGCATTGGACCCCTGCAGCAGGTAGGAGGACTTCCTGAGGTCACTTGGACACAGGGTCACAGGCCCTGGCAGGCTGGTCAGTCAAGAGGTGGCTGGTGGTCAGGGGACTCCCCCAGGCTACATCCAGCCCTGCCCCAGGGTCCCCAGGTGGGCTTTCCAGAGCCACGGAGCCACCTACTTGGCATCCTGCTAGGGCCCCGAGAGGCTGGGGAAAAGGCTGGGTGCAGCGGAATGTAGATGATGGCACATGGTCCCACGGGGGGGCACCCCAGTGGCTGAACTCCAGGGGGCCCACAGCGGCGGGCGATCCTCGGGTCGGCCAAGGTGGCATAGGTGCAGGCCAGGGGTCCCCCTGGGAGGACCACGCAGCCCCCATCCACGGCTACAGGTACCGATTCGCCCGCTGTGAGCCAGGGTGTCCATGAGAGAGAAGCAAAAAGGTGGAAGTCAGCAAGTGGGTAGGGCTGTGGGGCTCGATGCATGGGACACCTCCCTCTGGGTCTGAGACCCCCATGCCCCTCACACTGTGTCTTACCCAGCCCCACCCCCAGGTCCTGTAAAGCTTCGGCTTCCTGGCACAATCTCACCCAATCTCACCCTTGGCAAACAGCAGACAAGACTGAGTTCTAAAAAGCAGAGCAACTCCTGTCAGCCTGGAGACAGCTATTAACCCTAACCATGTGCATTTTCACACTCTGCTTGCCCCAAGCGCTTTGGTTCCTGGGGGCTCCTTGGGGCAGCTATAGCCCTAGCCTTTCCCTAAATTCCCTATTAGCAGGAATGGCACAGACCAGGGGCAAGATAACTTTACATGTACCAGCCAAAGACCATCACTGGCTAGGGCTCTAACTTGGCTTGTCAGAAATGCCCGCAAAAAAAAAAATGCCACCCTAGCCAGCCAGCCAACCCCTTCTGAGACCTCCCCTGTACCCACAATGCTAGCTTTGCCCAAGGAAAGGATCAAAATGACTTTTTTGTTTTTTTTAATAAAATTATATATATATAGATAGATGTAAATATAAAAACATAAAACAGACACAACGCAAGCAGACGCTGCCATGTGCTTACTTGGGTCCCTGATGCCAGGGGGAGCACTGATCCCTCCTGGATGTGCTTTCCACTTGGCACTGGTCGGGGGCCAGTGCTGGGAACTCTGTATGCCTTGGGATAAGGACTGTCCAGTTTGGCAGGGAAGGCCTGAGGGCTGGGGAAGGGGGCTCTGCGTCTCACCAGGCCCCTAGGCAGCATCTGTTCCCCATGCCTGCTCTGTCTACCCCCACATCGCCTCCCACAAGAACATAAAGCAGAAGTTAAGGCTTTGATGAAAGGAACAGCGGTGGCCGAGCACTAACACATCAACCTTGGTACGGCAGCACAGCACAGAGACACAGGGACACAAGCCCACCAGTTAGGCAAGACAGGACAACAGGGAGCTGGAACGCCTGCCCCAGTTGAATACCCATCTGTCCACCCATCCATCACAACCCAGGGCAGGCCAGGGTTGCATTCCCTGCAGAAGCGTTGGTCTTGCTAAGCTACAAACTGCCAGCTGGTTGGTGAAAGGCAACGTGTTAGGAGCAGCCAGGACAGGGCCACAGGGACCTATGTGAATGGGAGAGTAGGATTGGGATTGTAGGGGACTGGTCTCGGGAAATGGGGGCAATAGGGAGCAGGGCAGAACTTGGCAGATGGGGGAGGCAATCGAGGTCCCCATCACAGCCCCAGGAGGGGCACAGACCTGCAGCCTGGGACCCATCTGTCCTATGAGCAGATGGGTAGATAGACAAGCAGAAGGGTGGAGCACAAGCTTGTGAAGGTGGGACTTTCCTGTAGATGTGTCCACATCAGGCTTGAGTGGCCTCCTTTCCCTGGGGCGAAGAAGTTGGTGGGGGTGAGGAAGCCACCATGGGGGTTACGGTCCCCATGGAACCACAGCAGACAGGTAGAGATCAGTTCTTACACCGAGATTTCATATGTAGTCCCACCCACGCCGGACACCTTCTTAACCAGCGTGTGCCGGGCAGGGCTGGCGTTGGGCCCCACAGGGCCGGCAGCATGCCCCAGCCTAGCCAGGCCAGGGGACTGCCCGTTAAGCTTACTTGGGGGGGTCTTCAGCTGAGGGTGGTCCCTGCATCAAAACAAACACACACATGCACACACATTGTGAGCACAGGACAGCGGGTGACAGGACACACACAGACTTGGACTGTGTCCTGGACCCTTAGGCAATCCCTGTCCTGGAAGGACCATGAGGTCACACACAGGACAGACAGATGTCAAAACTGCTGTCATCAAACTTGGGTCCCTTGGTCTCTCCCAGCTGGACCAGCCAGAGTAGTTAGCCTGAGCTCGTGGACCCCGCCCTACCCAATCCTGGAGCCCTGAGCCAGGAAGCCTAGTGATAGCCCTCCCTAATCTCTTAGGAAATTGAAGGGCTATATTCCTGCCCTCTGGCCTGGGAAGTGCTAATTACTGCTTTCTTAAGGGCAGAAGCCCTTCATCTCTTGCTGCTCTCCCTACCTCATCACAGCCTCCCTTTGCCCCTGAGTAATCCAAATAGGCTCCAACAGTGTGTAGTGCGCACCTTGCTTGGGACTATTAGCCAGACCCTGGGCTCTTTGTGGCCATGTCCCATCCACCCAGGGCCTCATCTGAGACCAGAAACAATAAGGCCAATGTTCAGAGCCTGGGTGGAGTGGAGCCCAAGCCCACTCCATAGAAGGACTTGACCTTCACAGTGCTCAGCTCTCCCACTTGAGACCAGCAGCATCAGTCACTCACTGGCTAGGTCCTAGAACCAGCCTGCCTTTTCCCATCCCTAAAATGTGTGCCCAGAGCAGCACATTTTGCTGTGATGTGAGACCCCTCAGCCTTCTAGACACGTATCAAAGCAGGTGGAGGGAGAGCCCACGGATCTACGTTCCTTGTGAGGCTAACTGCAGGGTCCTGATCTAGAACACGACACATTGAAGTCAGCATGCAAATACTGCTCCCACATGTGGAAAGCACCCAGGGTGTCTGTACAGCACAGTCACTGCGTAATTAGGGACCCACAAGGAAAGTAAGTCCCATCCTTCCCGAGTCCCTGAGCTATCTCTGCCAGCTTCAGATCTCTGGAAACGCTGGCAGAACTAGGCCATTTGGGACCTGTAGTTGGCTGGATGGCCACAATGCACAGGGAAGCCCACCCACACCTCTGGACACCCACCTCTGCACAGCCAACGAGGGTGGCCGTTCAGGGAGGTCTGTGTGGATGAAGGCGACAGCTTTGGGGCCTGCGTAGGAGGGTGAGCAGGGTGTGCCTGGCGGGGAGGGCAGACCTTGGTGTGCAGGGGACCTGTGTGAGCCACTGCCAGGCCGGGGCCCGGGGGCATTGTTGTTGGTCTGGTCGGCCTGCAGGGAGGATGACGATGTTCGCGGTGCCCGACTCACGGAGCTGGACAATGAGGACAAAGACGTCTGCAGTGCAGGGTTGCGGGTGCCACCGAAGCCAGACCCAGCCACAAGGTCGTCCCTGGAGCCATAGCGAAGCACCGAGCCATGGAGTCCCTCAGATAGCACGCTGGCCTGCTGCAGGCTGTAGGAGCTGGGTGTGTCATAGACTCCAGAGTCACCAAAGAGCGAGTCAGCCTGGGAGCGCAGCAGCCGTTCACGCTCCTCCCTGTCTTTGCGCTCCTGGATGGAGGCCATGATGGTCCGAGACAGGTTGTCATAGCGCACAGGAGAGGGCTCCCGAGGCCGGGGGCCTAGCACAGGACTGAAGCTTCGGGGCGGGGGCCGTGGTGGGTCACCTGGTGCCCCAGGGTGCAGGTAGGGTGAGTGGTAACCAGCCATGCTGACTGAAGGATGTGCTGGGCACGTGTGGCCGCTGGGTGAGCCAGGGTTAAGCAGGCTGTCATAGGACAGGCTGCCATTTCTGTTAGACAGTGCATGGGGAGCAAAGAGGCCATGGTGGGGTGTGGGGGGCCCACCTTCAGAGCGAAGTGGCTGCAGAGCCACGTGGTCCCCACCCCGCCGGCTAGCAGCCTTGAGACTCAGAGAGCGCAAGGCACCCGAGAAGGCATCAGTGGCGCTGAGTGACGGGGATGGTGGGTAGGCAGAGTGCAGGCCACCAGGCCCATGATCTGGGAGATCCAGGCTGGGCTCAGACACAAAGTCTAGACTGTGGGTGCTGTCATCCGCCAGAGGAAGGGAGTCATGGCCCTGGACCTGTGGGGGACAGGGTAGTCTCACGGCTGCCCACTCCTGCCTGTATCCACCAGGAGCTCTGTACTTACATGGAGGTTGCAATTCGACACACAGCCAAAATAACAAGGATAACAAATACAATCCACAAAGCAAGAAGTACCCATCCCCATACCATGTCCACCTCTCCTGTGCCTACTATGAAGTCAGGACCAAGTGGAGCCGGCACAGTGGTCTCAAAGGTTGCCTCCTGGCCAAGTGTAATAACACATCCCTTTAATCCCAGCACTTGGGAGGCCAAGGTAGGAGGACAGACATGAGTTTGAGGCCGCCCTGAGACTACATAGTGAATTCCAGGTCAGTCTAGGCTAGAGCAAGACCCTACCTCAAAAAAAAAAACAAAAAACAGGTTGTCTCCCAAGAGAAGGGTATATGAGACCTGCCTCTGCCCACAATCCTTAGAAGGGCCTGCACGGACTATGGCCAGGGCAACACTGACCTTAGGCTGGTGGGTCTCTTGCAGGTTAAGGTCAGAGCTGACTGCTGAAAATTCAGGGCAGTGGCCTTGGGTTTCACCAGCCCAGGGGGCTAACTGCTTATTAGGGCAGCCACAGCCATAAGTGGGAGGGGCCTCTTCTAACCTCTGTGACTGGGGAGGACCCATAAGCCTCTCAAACTTCAAAGGGGATGAAGGGGATGGTGGCCTGGGGACACTTAGCCATCCCAACAGAATCCTCTGTGGGACCCAGGTCAGTCACAGGAAAGTGGCGACATAAGCAGAGCATTCTAAACCCTGTCCTTACTAATCTGTATGACTCTCCTGCTGTGGGTCACTCCCAGAATGGACCCTCGGTCAAGGAGGCTCTCAGTGGCCCTAAAAGGTAAGGGCAGGGGATGAGGGGGTTGTCAGGGAAGGGGTTCATGAGGTAGAAAGCTGGTCTAGATGCATGAGGGCAGCCTTTCAGGCAACTTTCAGGAGGAATTGCAGCGCTGGAAACACTCAGGTCCCCAGATCATTTCACAGGCTGCCCCCCACCACTGACTGCTCTCCACTAGACTGAGGACAATAAATGTGTTTTCTCAAACAAATCCCCAATTCCTCTGAGGGCTTCTGTACCTTACATAGTGGCTAATGGTGGAATTCAAAGCATCCGGGCACATAATGAGGGAGCTGGGAGCCACCCACCTGGCCTGTGAGCAGTGCCAGTGGAAGGACTGAGATATGCCAGACTGGGACCACTTCACCCTGCTCCCCTCCAACATATTCCAGCTCCGCATGCTTACGGGATGGAGTCCTGCCACATGCATAGAGCCCTGTGACTGACTTGGCAGGGCCTTCCTAGGGATGGTGCTTTCCAGGGAGTGGGGCCCACCCAGGGGTGGAAACCTTCCCAGGGGCAGGGCCTGATCTCACCTGCTGCTCACTTGGTCCACAAAAGGGTGTCTTTGGACCAGTGGGAAAGGCTGGCCGGAACTTGTACATGGCAGGTGTTGGGGGACTTGTCCTCTGCACTGACAGGGCACTTTCTAGAAGAACCACATCAGAAGGGGTCATGTGACAGTCAGTGCCTGTCCCTCTCCCATAGCTGCCTCCAACCTCACCAGCACTGCCAGGTCTTGGGGTCTTCAGGTCTCCTCCAAAGGTACCAGCCTCTATCTTGGGAGGCAGTGGTGGCCCAAGGTCCAGCGGCTTCTCATCCAGCCGGTCTAAACTGCTCTTGGACTGGGGAGAGGGTAAGAGAGAATCAGTGCTGAGTGGGCCTTAGGCAAGGAGTGGGGCTTAACAATTTCTTCCAAGGCTCTAGGATTCCTCCTCCTCCTGCCTTCTTCCCCTGAGAGCCCAACTCCCAACTCCTCGTTGTTCCAGCCCAGACTCCCACCTTGCTGTGGCCCAGACCAGTCTTCAGCCCATTATCACTAAGCTTGACCTTGAGTGGCATAGCTCGCTCCAGGAGCTCAGGCCGGAGGAAGGGTGGCTTCAGACTCATTGAGAGTGGCAGCCTGGGTGACTCCACCACATACCTGTGCCAGGGCAGAGAGATCAGTGGCCAGGCAACCTGGCTGTGAACATACACCAAGGGCAGGGCCAGCCCCACCTGGCCAGAGAGGAAAGGGACCAGGCTGAGGGTCCGAGATTTCCCACCCCACATACAGCACAGGCCCTCTTACCCCCCTGCCCAGGTCGGGCCTCACCGGGGAGCCAGGGGGCTGCATAACACGTGCTCCACGTTCCCATAGCAGCCTCGTGTGAAGGGATTCACACCCCCGCGGAACTTCCCAGTCACCTGTAGACACGGGACCCCCTCAGCCAGCCTGGCCACCAGGGCCCAGGCCAGGGCAGGCAGGGGGAAAAGCAGGGAGAGCTAGGACCCTTTAGACGTGGGCAGAGTTGGCCCCGGGATGGCCACATCCAGGTCACCTTGGTCTGCCATTTCAGGGAGCTATCGCATCTCCATGGCTAGAGGTCTATAAATAGGGAGTATCCAGGGACATAGGGCCGCCATGACCCCACTCCCTCAGCCCCTCCACCGTAACTAAGGGCTCCTACGGTCCAGCCCACAGAATCTGCACCTGTTCGTTGGTGGTGCGCCCCCTCGTGACCAGCACCACATGGAAGCCAGTGAGGCCGATCACAGGAATGAAGAAAAGGCCAGCCACACACATAACAGCCATGCTGGCCTGTTAAGGCCAACGACTGAAGAAAGGATGGGGACCACAGCAGTAACATGGAGCAGGAATCTGTAGAGGAATGCTTCCCCCTCCCGCCAAGAGACAGGGACTCTCCTCAGGCACCAACTGATCCCTCCAGGCTCGATTCTCCCCAGGCCACACTGCCTTATAGAATCAAGGATACGTGATGGTGGTGTGGGCGGCTCCCAACCCCTCAGCGTGGTTCAGTACGTAGACCAGGCCAAAGGCGACGACGCCCACCATGTGAGCGCTGAGCGACAGCAGAAACAGGAAGAAGTAGCGGTAGTTGCGGCGTCCGATGCAATTGTTGACCCAGGGGCAGTGGTGGTCGAAGTCCTGGAGGAGGCAGTGAGTCAGAGCACGCAGCAGGTGGGACCAGGCACCAGGCCTGCAAAGGGGATGGGGGCAGGAGGGCAGTCACCTCTACGCAGTTGTCGCAGACACTGCAGTGCGAGCAGCGTGGTGGACGGTAGAAGTGGCACGTGGCACACCATTTCATGCGGACCTGGATGCCCCGTACGTCCACGTTCTTATATAAGGGGGCCCGGAAGTCATCCTCCTTGTCCTCGTCCTCGTCCGCTGAAGAAGCCAGGTAGGATGGCAAGACAGAAAGGTGACTTCTCTGGAAGGAGATCCCCTCACTAATCTCTTCCCAGCCTACTCACTGGAGACCCCCAATCAGCCGCTTACACTCTCGTGAAAATGAACAGATGAGCTGCCCCAGCAGAGAGCCCTACCTCGGGGGAAGATGCCAGGGTCCATGAAGGTGGCCATGCTGAAATTGGCCAGGACAAAGAGGAAGATGATGCCATTGTAGACAGGAATGGCTGGAGATACAGCTCTTGTCAGCCATGGGCACCTACAATGGAAAATGGTCAGAGAACTGGGTCTGGGGAAGACGGGGACAGAATTCTAAGACATGGCTACTTGTGTGCAGCTAGCTGGGCCTCCCAGGCCACCATCAGGCCAACCAGGAGCTCTCAGACCAACATCACTCTGTGGCTGTACACATCACACTCAGTGTGGGCTCCCCTTGTGCCAACTCTATCCCAGCAACGTTTCGGGGGAGCTGAGGGAACATAATTCACAGCCGATGAAACAGGTACAGACACACCCATCAGCCTGGGTCACACCATTGTGGGAGGGTGGCTCAGAGCTAAGCCACATACATCCACCCACCTCAGCTGCAACTTACTCAGGCTCTACACCCCTCTGGGAACCAGATAGGAAGTGAGAAGCCAATACCCACATGCTACCATGGACTTCAGCTCAGGTCAGCCCTACATCTCAGGTTATGGAGAGCCCCATGCCTGGGTCTGTCAGTGCCTGGGGAACATCCTCCTGCCAGATCTGCCCAGAGGAGCACAGTCCCAATCTAATCAGCTTCTTCTTTTTGGTTTGTTGCCTGGCTCTCCAAATGGTGGTAGAGAAAGCCTTAGAGACCCCAGAAAAGCACGAGGCCCCCATCCTTCCCATCTCTCACTACCCTGCAACATTTGGCAACACAGCTTCTCCCTCTTCCAGGAAGCCTTCCAAGACTTCTGGCTCTCCTCTGCAGCCTCTCTGGAAGAGCCTTGCACATACCCCTTAAGTAAGTCCGCCTCAGTCCTCCCAGTACCTAACCAGAGTCTCCTAGTGACTCTCCACCCAGCCAGCTCCTGAGAAGCCTCTTTGACCTCCAGTCTTTCCTGCTATGTCCCCTGTACCTGGCTGCTGTGACAGGTGGTGGGACATATAGGGGCTCACTCTCTGGCTCACATTAGCTCTCTGTGGAGACAGGCCAGTGGAGATTCCCTCACAGCTGCCCGGACCACAGGATGAAGTGACGGTGGCCCTGCAGGGTGCGTGCTGTCCATATTGTGTGCCCATGCCTGCTTTGGCCAGGAGCCAGCCCTGCCACCCCAGCAACCACCTCCATGGCAGCAGAACTATTTTTAGTGGGAAGCAAGAGGCTATTTAAAGCTTCTGCTTCCCACGGCAGCACCCTCTGTAGGGCCGAAAGCCATGTTGCCCCTTTCTCTTCCCCAGGACTGGCGTGGCGACAGGGACATGGACATGGACCGTGGCCACGAGGGGTTAGCAGGGTCTTCCTTGCCACACTCACCCTGGAAGCCTGGAGTGCGAACCCCATACACGCAGTCCTTCCATATTCTTCATCCATGTCTGGCACTAAAGACATGTTTATAGCTTCCGAACCATGCTGTTCAGTAAGGCCACAGTGGGACCTAAGGCACGGCTGCCGAACAGGGCAGAGACACAACCCTAAATGCTAGGGGGTGGCCCACACCAGCTCCCTGCAGCACGAGCTGGGAGAGGCTGGTTCCCTGCTAGTACAAAGTGAAAAGGCAAACCTCGTGTTAGAAAGTTATCAACCTCTTCCAGATGGTGACGTGTTAAACCCTAGCATTGCCTGAAGAAGAGGCAGAGGGGTCCTAGACTAGCTATAGATGAGGTAAATAGACACGACGGGAAGTGTGGCAGGGGAAGACAGGCACAGATTGTCCTCACATGCAAGGGCACTGCCCTGTATAGTGCACTACACCCTTGATCCTCCCAGCCATGAGGAAGAGACAGCTGGTATCTTCCCTCTTTAAAAACAAGGTTCTGAAGATCAGAAAATATTGGGGTCAGGCTATCTCTTGGTCCTCACATGGGCTGGCCTCAGAAGCACACTATCAATGAAGCAGAAGGCCTGGCTCTTCATGCTGAGTAGTGCTCCTGACCATCCTGACAAAGTACACTATGGTGTACACCTTGAGCCCTGAGCTTCTCATCAGGCCAAGTGAGCTGGACAGCAGTCCTGAATGTAATGCCTGGGTTACAGCCCCACGTCACATTTGGAAATTTATACTACCAAGGAAGCACTGGCATTGAAGTGCTGGGCAACCTTTGCCAGCATGGGTAGTACCTGCCTGAATGTGTGGAAGGATGAGTGGGGGCCTTAGCTGGGTATCAGAAGGCCTCTGAGGTTCAAGATGAGGAGAGGTCTCAGCGGTTAAAGGTGCTTGCTCGCAAAGCCTGCCAGCCCTGGGTTCAGTTTCCCTAACAACCACATAAAGGCCAAATTCAAAAGTGGTACATGAATCTGGTGTTCATTTGTAGTGGCAAGAGACCCTAGCCCATAAATACACACATGCAAATAAATGATAGATGGATGGATGATAGATAAATAAGCTAATAAATAAGAAAGCCTGAGGTTCTCTGGGACCTGAGCCACTGTCTAACCCTTCAGGCTTGACCTAGCCCCAAACCAGTTATCTGTCCTCCCCCAGGTGCTGCTCTCTGTCCTAGACTCCTCTAAGAGGAACAGGCCTTGTGGCTAATCGACCAGGGCCCATACAGGCCCCTGACTTAGGGAGACCGTGTGCGCATTCAGATATACGCATAGACAGGCATGGGTACATGTGCACACAGGCATGCTCACAGGCACGCACACACACACATATATGTGCATGCACACACCAAGCATGAATATGCAGCCTGTGCACATATGAAGCTGACAATCACTCCACTTTTGTGAACACAAGCAAAGATGTCTGCAGCAAGACACACAAAGGAGGAGGTGCACGCAGCACACAAACATATATAGCTGCACATTCCTTCCTACACAGAGACAGCCACATGTGCACACAGGAGCATAACCATGTAGACACACCTCTCCTGCTGCTGCTCCCCAGACCTGTCGAACCTAGCCCAGCTACCCACTGCCCTGGGACTCAGACAAGCCCTGTCTGGGTTTCCCACTGCCCTCTATGGACAGGGCAAACATGAGCACAAACACGGACCCTCGAGGACATGACAGGATGTGTGATGACACAGAGACACACCAGTTCTCCCATAGGAGTGGGCAGGCAGGAGCACTGCATTCTTGTTTTCATCAGTCCTTCACTCAAGGAGGCTCTTGTGCCTGCCTGAAGGGACAACACCCTATTCCTGCCTAGGCCTGCCAGACACACCAAGCTAGCCTCACCCTGGCTGGCTCCAGGAGGCCCCAAGCTGGAGCCCATCCCATCCCCACAGGTGCCACCTTGAGTCCTGAACTTGTAGGAGAGTCAGAGACAGGTGGGTTGCAGGCCCCTGGCTATGGGTGGGGTATCTGGCATTTAGTGAGCCAGGCAGGGGCTCACCTCTTCCCTTAGATCTCTTCCTGGTTGGCTTAAGCCACATGCTGAAATATGAGGGACCCCAGATTACCAGTGACGGGACTCCAAGAACTTTTCCTAAGTGGCAGGGACATGGGACAAGACAGGACACAAACCCATAAGCAACCACTATGTGCCCTACCCAGTGGAGGTCCCAAGTTTGGCCAGCAGGGAGACACCACCCAACGAGGGGGGAGGCTTCAGGGACAGAATGTCTGCCACAGCTAAATGTGGAATGGAAAATTTTAACTCAGACATTTTTGTTTCATCAGGTTCTTCATTAACACTGTGCATTTGAGAGCCCACAAGTTAGCAGCCACTGATCCTGGTCATCCTAGGCAGAGCTTTTGGACTGTGAAGCAGTTACAACCACCTGTCCCGAGCAGACACCTGGATAGATGGGGAAAGTGAGGTTTGGGAAACCAGTGATTACGGTCACAAGCTAGGTATCCTGGCAGGGGAGTTCACAAAGTTTCCATGCCCAGGCCCCTCCCCATGAGGCCCTAGTCAGCACCCTTCTACCTAGCCCTCCAACCCTGTGGCTGCCTGGGACCAAAGCCTGGACTGTCTGCTGTCCCAGGCTGGGTTTCTAAGCATGAAGAGAGCTCAGGCTCACCTGGGACCAGTCTACCCCATAATGGTCTAACTCAGCTCCGGGGTTGGAACTGCCAGCAGCTCCCACCCTCTGGCATACATTGTTCCAGTTTTTCCGAAAAATGGTTCTGAGGAAGGACCTGGCTTAGAAGGGGCTTTTGGACCCGTCCTAGCACCTCGTACAGCCTGGCACTGTACCACAGAGAGAAGAGCTCTGGGGATCCAGAGATGGGAGACACAATTACTCCCAGATGCCCAAGAAGACTTCCTGGGGAGGAGACCTGAGGGCCACTCACAGCCAGGTAAAGTCTCAAACAGAAGCAGAAACCCTACATGGGGCCTAGGGGCAAATTGTGGCACTGCTCTCCTTTCTGGGTGCCTATCTGAGGTGACAGTGAACCAGACACAGGACAGGAAGTAGGTGATAAAGGGACAAGGGGCCTATCCTGACAAGGACACCCACCCAGCACAGCCACCATATGTGCTTGGACAGCTGCCCAGCATAGCCCCCTTCTCAGAGCAAGAGAGCCTAAAGGAGGCCAACAGATTCAAGACGGGACAGGTGAAGGCCATTTAGCCAAGAAACCACGCCCCACTCATGGTGCAACACTTCCTGAGCCCATCAGACAGCTGCCCCACATGGGATCAGGCAGCATCCTAGTCATGTCACTTTCTCTGGATGCAAGGCCAGAAGGAGTCAGAATGGGCCACATACAGGTTGAGGTGCTACCCCCAAGGGGAACCCCATACCTCAAGAGCACCAACACCATCCAGGGCCCAGAACCCCAATTTCAAAAACGACAGACAAAAGAATTGCCCAGCAGAGTGGTAGAAACCTCAATACCAAATTCACAGGAACCACCAAAGGACTTTCAGAAATCACAGTAGCCCCCTGAAAAGAAGCATGGAGGTGGTGAGGGGGATTTTAATGTTTCTTAGCACCTTCATCCCTGTCACAGGTTCACCGTAGAGAATGCAGCTTAGCTTTAAAATTATGAGAAAAGACACCAAGCTGCACCTGAGAACATCCAGATATCCTCAAACCAACCCCTGGGGGCCTGAGTTGGGGCCTTCCTCTCTAGAAGCTCCAGGAGATGTGTCTGGATCCAGGTCTGGATCCCCAAGCCTACCCACTGCCCACCCCTCTCTGTCCCACAGTCAGGAACACATGAGTGACAAGAATATGCCAGCTCTTTGGAGCCATAAATAATCCCATCCACACAGGCCTTTTTAAAAACACACTGCAGCCTGCTACAACCACCCAACCGCTCTGGCCTCTAGGTGGGGACTCTTCTGCCTCCACTGGCACAGAATTCGAATTCCAGCAAACCTGCCTCCATTCTACAAAGCAGAAGGGGAACAGGACAGGCTTATTCACATCAGAGCCTATTCCATTTGGAAACAGGTGGACAAAGGGGCTGACTAGTCAGGGATGCTCACTATTAAAGACTGGAGCCCTCCCCCCAAATGTCCTCAGGTATCCTTCGAATGATCCTTTGACCAGGAAGGAGTCAGCAAGCCATTTGGTCCGTAAATCAGCCTGTGTCAAGAAGTGGAGGTCGGAGCTGCCAGTACCAGGTTGGCAATCCTCCCCATAACTGGAGGCCTGGCCTCGGAGGTCTTGGCCTCCCCGTGGCCAGCTCATGGCAGGGTACAAACGGGCGTCTGTGTGTATGGACCCTTCGACAGTGATATCCCCTGGGGTCTTCTGACCAGGGAAGGCACAAGAAGAGCAGTGGGCTTCAGCTAGTCCAGGGTGGTCGGCGGCTTACGGGACAGGTGACACCTAGGTTGGCACAACTTAGCTCTGGCCTGGGGCTAGCAGCTGGGGGGAGACTCAAGTCCCACTGACCTAGACGAAGGGCCCCCGTTCTCCTCTGAGCCCTGCTCGGGGGAAGTGATGCAGCCACACCCGGGGCCTGCCTGAAACCCTCCTCGGGCTCAGGCCAAGACCACTGTCCTCACAGAGGACTCACCTGTCCGCAGCCCCTCTTCCCGGGCGTGGGGGTCCGCGGGGCCCACAGCAGGCCCGCCGCCCGGTTCGCCCCGCTCCTGACCTCTGCCTGCGCAGCCCACCGGCAGCCAGCCCCCTCCCCGGGGTGGGGATGTACCCGGCTGGCCTCCCGCCGCCGCCAGGACCCGAAAGCGGCGCGGACTCACGTGAACACGAAGAAGAGGGTGCTGGAGCCGACCAGCAGCGCGGCGGCCGTGGCCACCGGGATGTACTTGGCGGGTTTGAGGCGCGTCCCGGGGCTGCGGGGCATCCTGGGCGCCGCGCCGCCGCATCCCTCCCGGGGGCCGGGCGGGCGAGACCGGCCGGGGTCGGGCCGGGCCGGGCGGGCGGGCCGGTCTCGAGGCAGGACCCGCGGCGGCGACTGCGGCGGCGGCGGAGGAAATCCCACCCCACGGGCGGCGGCGGCGGCGGCGGCGCGCTGATGTCAGCGCGCCCCTTAAGGTGGACCGGGCGGCTGGGGGCCCGCGGCGGGGGCGGGCCGAGGGCGGAGCTCCGGGACCGCGGACGCCCCTCCCGGCGGCCCCGCCTGCGGCCCCGAGCGCTCATCCTCCGACCTCCGAGACCCTCGGGGCGGAGGCGGGGGCGGGGGCGGGCCACGCCCGGCGTCGGGTGTCGTGGCAGGCAGAGCTGAGGCTGCGCGGTTTCGGGCTCCGAGGCCTCTCCGCCCGACACGCCCCAAAAAGCCCCAGAAGGGGGCCCAGACCTTCACCGAGCAATTCCTCCCGAACCCGGTGGAGTGCGTGGGCTGATGGCCCCAGCTCGTGCTTTCCTCCGTGGGCCCCTGGCAGTCGCGAGGGTGGGGGTGGGGGTCTGTGACAACTCAGGGGCTTCATGATCCTCAACTCCGCCCACCGTGCAGCGACTGGGACCGCCCGGCCAGAAATGCTCGGCCAGAGGGGCAGAGGCCGTGGGTCCAGTGCGACCCGACCCAGGCTGATGTCTGTGGGAGACCAAAGAAAGCCTCACAAAGGCCGGTGCCCCTGGGGAAGCATCGACGCTGGACCGAAGCCTGAAAGGCAAGGCGCAAGCTTCCTTCCCGCACGCAATCCCACCCACCAACGCGCTGTCCCTTAAGGTGGACCGGAGTTGTGAGCAGATGGCCTGGGCGCCAGCATCAACTTTCCCGGGTGCTAGTGAGTGGGACCTGTCTTGGCCACGCCAACAAAGGCAGCACCCTCCGCTCGACCCTTGGAACCCTCCAAATGGGGGAGCTGAATCGCTAGCCTATCCCTTGCTCCAGTGCTTCTGCAGCCCAAAATACAGAAGGCTCAGAACTTTCCATCAGAAGTACCCTACCCGGAGGTTCCCCTTCTCACAGCATACCTACTGAATGGAGTCCCTCCCATACTGTGTGTAGGGTGCCAGGACAGCCACCCTCTTCCACTGTCAGCTGTGTAGAAAAATACCACCAACACTGATCATGTAAGAGACCACTAGCTTCTTTGGTGAGATCTTTTTTCCCTCCAAATATTTTATTTGCGAGGAAAAAAGAGAATGAGAATGGGCACACCAGGGCCTCCAACCGCTGCAAAGGAACGTCAGTTACATGCACCCCTTTGTGCATCTGGCTCCTCATGGGTATTGAGGAATTGAACCCAAAATCACTAGGCTCTGCAGACAAGCACCTCAATCACTGAACCATCTCTCCAGCCCAGAGATCCTTTTGATTAATGCAGATAGCTAGGCAGAGAGGAGTCTGGGGTTTGGGCATAGGCTACTGCTGAAGCCAAAATTAAGCTATGTCGAGGTACTTCCTGAGCAGGGCCAAACAAGGCAACAGGGAACCGGAGGCACTAGAGAGCAGTCTACCACCCAGGACAGGGAAAAAAGAAGTGAAGCAGAAAGCGAGAGCCTTGTCAGTAAGCCCCGGGGAGGGACTTGGGATGGAGTGTAGCAGTTTGGTTTTCTACACCTTCAGTTAACCGCAGTCCAAAAATATTAAATGTAAAATTCCAGAAATAACTCAAATTTTAAAGTGGGCAGTTAGCAGGTCATGCTAGCTCATACCAATAATCCTAGACCTTGGGAGACTGAGGCAGGAAGACTGCTACAAGTTCAAGCCCGGTGTGGGCTACATTCGTGAGTTTGAGGCCAGCCTCAGTTAAGTAGTGGCACCGTTTAATAAAAAAAGCATTCATGAAGCAGTGCCTTTTGATCCCCACCAGCACTGCACAAGCTGGATGTGGTGGTGCACACCTATAATCCCAACACTGGGGAGGTAGAGGCAGGAGGATCAGTTCAGTCATCCTCTGCTGTGTAGCAGTTCCAGGCTAGCCTGAGCTGAGACCCTTTCAAAAATACATACATACTGTACCACCCTAGTGTATATACCACCTGCTCATTTGGCATTTGGTGATCTGACCAGTTGGTGCTCCAGTAACCCTTATTTTACCTAATGGCCCCAAAGAGCCAAGAGTAGTGATATTAGCAACTCCAATATGCCAGAGACGCTGCAAAGTGGAAAAAAATTTTTTAGGAAAGAAAAATAATGTGTGCTGAAGTTGCTAAAATCCTATGATGGTTAAGTTTTGTTGTCAATTTGATCTATTTAGTAACCTAGACCTACCCTTGGGTGACCCCCTCTGAGCAGGCGCGGGGCAGGATGTAAGGAGGCTCTGGGGAGCTAGAAACAAACTTCCCTTCCTGGGAGGGCAGTGCAGGAAGGAAATTCCAGAGACTCAGGGAGAACTCCTCTCCACTGTTCCCCCTTCCTGGGAAAGGGCTGCAAGACCCTAATGGCCTCTTCTTGGACCTGTGAAAGGGGGCCAGCCTTTCACCTTTATGTAACTTCCCCTAGATCTGTAGCTTCAATAAATCCTTTCCTCCCATAACTGTGCCTGGAGGAGTGTGGCTGACTATAACAGCTGCGTAGTAAGATCTTTTGATTAGATTCATTTAAATACAATGATAGTTCTACTTTATTACTGAGTATTCAGTATGCCTAATTTACTACAGGTGTGTACCTATAGGAAGAAACACAATGTATGTAGTACTTGGTTTAAGGTTTCCAGCATCTGCTAGGGGTCTTGGAATATGTTCCCTATGGTTAGAGATACTTGTATACATTGATGCATTTCTCACACAATCTCAACACATTACCTGGTTTACTGCTGCTTCAGTTTTCCACTGCCTCTGGAAATATGGACAGTCTGGATAGCCCATTATTATCCCAAACTACAGGCAGTAGGGTGGACCCCCACACTGGGTCCTTCTGCATATCTCCCCTTCAGCTGATCTTTTTTATGAACACATGAACTGGGGACTTTTCTCACTCCAAGACAAAAGTTTGGCAAAGTTGAACATGTGTATGCAGAAAGGAAACCAGAACGTCCCAGCCCAGGGCTTCCTTGAGGAAAGGGCCACCCCAAGTTTAGTGTATTGGACCTGCCAAATATGCAACTCTTCCTGGGGCAAGAGACAACTTGCTGGAGGTAATTCACAAGGCACTGGGTGGACAGAACACAAGAAATGGCCAGAGGTCTTCAGTTGCTTTTCAAACAGCTAGGGTAATGAGAGGGTTAATGAGCGGGAGTGAATATGGACAGAGTATATGTGCATGTGAAAATGCCGTAACAAAAGCTATTTTGTACGCCAACTTAAAATATATATGGAAGCAAACCTTCTAAGATCAAGGACATGGGGACACCAGACAAGATAGAGATGGAATAGGGTCAAGCTGGTAAGAACAGACATCTGGAGACCAAGCAACAGGCAGACAACAAAACTAAGCACCTGTGGTATGTGTTAATGGCAGTCTGCCACATGGAATGCAATTAAGACTCTGATGCCATGATGGGCACAGGTCCTAGATGGCTCTTGTCCTATGAAGGGTAGGGCTTGTAGTCAAGGGCCTATGTGTCAACATGTAAGATACTGTCAAGATTAAAGCTTTAAGAAGCCTCTCTTGTATATGAGAAACCCTTCATTTCATATGTCCACAGGAATAACTCGTTTTATAGGACCAATTCCTAAATGGCATTCTTGCACTTTTGATTTCTGAGTCTCGTCTTGCAGCCCAAGCTGGCCTCAAAGTGAGATCCTCTGACCTTAGTGATGAGATTATATGAATGTGCCACCTGGCAATTGTTTAGCTATTACAGATGTCCAATAACCCAACAATGCTGAGTTTAGACTTCAAGCCCAGGTCAAAAGCCTTGGAGTTTTATCTGAGGAGGTACTTAAGTATCAAGTGGTTTCCCACAGGAGACGTGGAGCTGAGACAGTCATACTAGTGACATAATCCTAGAATATGGATGAATGTAGAATAGACATACACGCAAGGCTGACCCTTTCCTCTACTGGACTGAGGGCCACACCAACCACTGCCAAAAGAGGCCAAACAAAACCGGTGTTTGCCCACAGCCAGGAGACTCATTCAATTAGCTACCCCCACCCTCCACCAACATCTTCCTGCTCCCCCAAACACAAGCGAAGCCAATCTACCCCTCACCACAGTAGTAACTGTTCAGGCCTCAAGGAGGCAAAGCACATCTCAGTCCTGAGTACCAGTCCCACAGAGCCTTTCCAGCAGCCTTTCCAGCAGGCTCTAGCATGGGTTCAGTCAGACACACCATGCACAGTGGCCACTGTTCCAAGAGTCAAAGTAAAACAAAAACTGTAACAATGCCAAAATGCATCTCCTGAGAAACCGAGCTGTCACTACGATGCAGACCTGGACATGGATACTTGGGCGCACACAAGAGGCGCATCCCCACCCCAACCAACAGCCTGTCAACTGGTCCAGGTTTCAAAGGTGTTTTTTATTCACTATTTTTGATGACTATAAATAAGTGTTTCCACTATGGAAAAGAAAGTTAGCACAGTACATTTTCATGACTGGGGAATGGATTTTTCTGAAGTCACCTTCAATAGGGTAAAAGGAAAAAGAAAACAAACAAAAAAAAACAACCTGAAGGTTGGAATTCAGTTCTTTATATAAAGTCCCTTGTAAAAACAAAACAGAATAAAAACAAAATAAAAAGAAAAGGCAGGGCAAAATTAAAAAAAAAAAAGAAAAAGAAAGGAATAGGAGAGACTATGACTCATTGCTTCTCTTCAGATTTCTCTTTAGCCTCATCTCCAGCCTCCTTCACAGAAAGGGTTTCCAGCTTTTCAGCCACATTTTCGGTGCTATCTTTTTTGCCAGCTCCTGGCAAGAAAAACAAAAACAAATAATAAACATATGCAAGGCCAATAGAACAATAGAAGTTGGGTTGTAAGACTGCTGCCTTTGCATCTCCCAAGGAAGGCGCAACATGTTCCCCAAAGGCTGCTTGGCTGCACTCACTGAGCTGTTCAGTGACATATAGCAAGTCTTCTGGGAGAAAAAGGAACATCTTAAGTTGGGCATGGTAGCACTTACCTTTAACCCCAGCACTCAGGAGACAGAAGTGTATGATCCATACCCTACTGAGTTCAGATCTCATTGAGGCTACAGAGTGAGTTCCAGGTGAGACCCTACTTTGAAACCACCCCACCCCCACCAAAAATGAGTTAAATTAAAATTTAAAGCGGGGCGTGGTGGCGCGTGCCTTTAATCCCAGCACTTGGGAGGCAGAGGTAGGAGGATCACCGTGAGTTCGAGGTCACCCTGAGACTACATAGTGAATTCCAGGTCAGCCTGGGCTGGAGTGAGACCCTACCTTGAAAAACCAAAAAAAAAAAAAAAAAAAAAAAAATCGCAGAAAGGAACATCTTTAAAGTACTTTAAAAGCCTCCGGTGGGTTCCAAAGAGTTATGACTCAGGTCCACATCTGAACTGGCATGTGATCACAATGAGGTCAAAATGAGGTTCAGAACCCCAAGGAAACATGTTATGTTTCCAGGAAGCTGCATCACCCCAGTAGGCCAAGGCAGCCACAGCACCCTGGAATGTTTCTTTGGCAGACAGAAAAAGCACCTGCCTGGGGCTGCAGTCAGGTGCAGAGTGAGTCTGCAAGGAAGCCCCCCACCACCCAGAGCTCCATATCACCTTTCTTTTCTCTCTCTTCTATCTCTTTTCTGCATTCTTCAAACTTTGTTTTGAACTTCTGTGCATCTGTGAAAAGAGGAGAAAGGAGTTCCTGAGAGCCCCACAATGGAATGGACATATCCCAAAGGTCCAAAAGTCCAAAGAGCTAATTCATCCCCCTAACCCACAGTAGTAATTTCTGGCTTAAGAATGGCTGGGTCATCTGACAATTGCAGTGAGTAGTTTCCTAAGGCCCTCTCAAGGCCAGTGGCTATGCTGTGCTGTGCTGTAACAATTCAGACAACCAAAGATGAGAGGGTCTCCTTACCAAGGCTCCACTTGCACTGAAGGGCTGCCAGATAGATGGCCACATTCCCAGACTAAAGGCAAGGCTCAGTCACAGCAATCAGGCACATCAGCAGGGGCCACAGTACCACTAACCCACCCACCTCCCAGGATCCACAGGGCACACAGCTTGTAACAATTCAAACTAAAAAGATCCCAAGTGAAGGACAGATCAGGGGCGTGGTGGCTTGTGCCTTTAATCCCAAGAGGTAGGAGAACCACAGTGAGTTTGAGGCCACCCTGAGACTACATAGTGAATTCCAGGTCAGCCCTGGCTAGAGAAAGACCCTACCTCAAAAAACCAAAAGGAGAGATCAGCCTGTGCCTGTGGATCTTTGCAGTCTTGTTAGGTTGCAAGTGCTCAAGCAATCATAGTGGACATCCAGCCTGGCTGGCCTCAAGGAACCAGAAACCCAGCAAAAGCAACAGGGGGAGAAACCCTAGGATGTGACTCAGGTTCCCCATGCCTGATGGGCAGCAACTGCACAAGTGTCCCAGCAAATTAAGACACTGGATAGCAGCTGCTGGGCAGATGCCTAGAGTTTAGAAAGAAACACTGCCGCCCCAGGCAGCAGATCCTACATACAACACTTGCTAGACACTGCCAATTCCCCTAAAACACCAGCTGTTCTGCAGGTGGCCCACATTCAGACAGGTCCCAGATCTAGTTTTACTTACTCTCAGCATTTAGAAAGCGGATGGCGAGCAGCTCGGGCTTAGGGCACTCATCAGCAAAGTCGGCATGGGTGTTCCAGACCCAGGCACGGTCACTGCCAGCATTTGGTTTTAGTTCCATCATCGGTGTGACTGGGAGAGAGAAGCCGGTGAAGATGGCAGGGCCTCAGGCCAACCCACCCAGTCTTCAGCCTTGCTCACCAATCAGAAGGACTCACTTTAGCCAACATGTAGTCAAATCTGAGAACCAACCCTACATTAAGTCCTGTGCTCTGATCCAAACCACATTTGCTTAAAACCAGTGGGAGGATAGCCTGCTCCCTACCAGGATGATGCCATCAACTTAGCACAGACCCGTCTCCAGCAAGCAGTGACCAAGTGGGCTCCAGCTCTGCTCCCAGGGTAGTAACAGGCCCAGCCTTTCCCAAGGGCACCTAACACAAGGCTCACCCACATATTTAGACCAGTAGGAACCTGGCTGATTGGAAGGTGGGGACACAGATGAGAAGAAGCCTGGAAGCAGGGTCATCACACAGGTTTTGTGGTCAGGCCAGTGCAATGACTCTCAGCCCTCAGTCCAGGGAGACTTCTGAGGGGTAAGCACATGGGCAGTGGAGACCAGGAATCTCAGGACAGACACTTGTATGTCAGAGAAGATAGACCACAGCCCATAACATGCTTATCCAAAACCTCTCAGGTCCCAGAACCAGACAAGACAGTTTCACCCATAGAAAGCTTGCTGGGCATGGTAGCACATGTCTTCAGTCCTAGCACTCAGGAGGCAGAGGAAGGAGAACCGCCACAAGTTGAGGCAAGCCTGGGACTACAGAGTGAGTTCAGGTCAGCCTGGGATAAAGTGAGGCCCTGCCTCGAAAGAAATATAAAACAAAAAGCAAAACCTGCTAATCTGGAGTGTCCCCAGTATCTATGCCCAGTCAGTGGCCCCTGCACCCCTAGCAGAAGTCTCCAAGGAGTTCGGGGAGACCCGCGAACTACCCTGGACATTCCCACACATGACAGCCAGAGTGGGAGATTTTATCCACTGCAGCCTGATGTGTGCATGTGTTGGGGGGGGGGACACTCTTACACACCATACAAATTTATACTTTCCCTATACCTTTCAATGTCCATTCTCCACCACCAAGGTGCCCAGGGCTCAGAGACCACTCAGGAACCTGACTAGACTTTGGGAGCGCTCAGGCTGTCAGAAAAGACCTCAAAAGGATACTCCAAACTAAGCTCAACTGAGTGGCTGAGGACCAGATCACTGACACCTGTGCTGCAGAGGGCCAAGGTCTTTCTCATGACCCTACCCTACTGCAAACATGCCTGTTCTCCCCATCATCCCCTGCTCTTGCCTAGTCACCTGAAGTGCCCAGGACAAAAGGTCCTGCCCCACCAGATACACTCAGAAAACAGTATTCAGGAGGAGATCCAGCATGGGCTAGCTCAGGACACCTGCCTTTTTGAATATTGTACCCACCAGGAAGAGCCCAAATTGGATCTACGTGTTAACTCCACATGCAAACAGACTAGGGGCGATCCAATGAGGTCTCCTGTGGACTTTCCTAGACCCACAGGACCACACTTGGCTAAAAACCTCCACCTTTCCCAGGAGCCTGGGCTCCCTTATGTTCCTCCCAATGGACACCATACTAACAGGTAACTTTAAAGGGAACCTAGATACCAAGCACATCCATTTCAAGACAGCCCCTAAAATGTCCAGAAACCACGTTCATCTATTCCCCATACCAACATCCAAGACATTACCACGAAACCCACCCCCCCACAAAACCCACACTCTGCTTATGTGTCCCCACATGGCCTATCTTGCTGGAGCTCAGACTATGTTCTGTATGCTTTACCATAAGTATGCTCACACAGCCGGGCGTGGTGGTACACGCCTTTAATCCCAGCACTTGGGAGGCAGAGGTAGGAGGATCACCATGAGTTCAAGGCCAGCCTGAGACTACATAGTGAATTCCAGGTCAGCCTGGGCTAGAGTGAGACCCTACCTCGAAAAACCAAAAAGTCTGCTCACAATTCAGAGGAATGTTTGAAAGACAAGCTTCTTTTAAACGCAAAGAATCGCAAATGTAAGTCCCAGGTAACACCACACTCCTAGGAGTTTGTGGGTTGAGTGTGTTAATCACTACTACTGCAAGAAGCCACCTACTATAGTGGTTGGCGCATATCTTCAAGGTCTTGTCCCTCCTCATGAGAAGGCGGATAGTCCCTTTCTCCTTGTGCTTCAGAAGCTTGACATCACCAGTGCCTCGCTCCTTCCATTCTGGGAGGTCATTCTCTGAAGCAAATCGGAATAGTTTCGCCCGCCTACAAGAGAAGCCATTAAGGGAGTGCTTAGTAATGCAAGAGAAGGAATTCACACCCGAACCATTTGCTCAAAATGAACATCTGTTTAAAAAATAATAATAATAAGGGGCTGGAGAGATGGCTCAGTGGTTAAGGTGCTTACTGGCAAAGCCTAACGACCCAGGGTTTGATTTCCCAGTGCCCACATAATTCCAGATGTACAAAGTGGTGCATGCAACTGGAGTTTATTTGCAGTGGCTAGAGGCCCTGGCACACCATTCTCTCCCGTCCTTTCTCTGCTCTCAAATTAATTAATTAATTTAAAAAAATCTGTTTTCTGTGTACTGAACACATGCTACCACCAAACAAGAACAACCCTGTCTCTCTCCAAATATCCTTTCCTAAAATTTTTTGGGATCCAAGAACTACTAGGCAAAATACCATCTAGATCACAACAGCCAAACAAATTCCAGGTTACTTTAACTTCATAGGCAGAAACATGTCCTAGAACAACATTTCCCCAGGAAAGAAGACATCTTAGTCCCCCAAATAAGGGCACAAATGGCCTAGAGTGGGTAGAGACTGCTGAGAACTTTACTTCTCAGTCACTGAAAGAGAATGTCCCACAACCACATAAAGTCTTGGGGACCCTCATCCTTCATAGGTATAAACCTTCACTCAAGGGCCGGGCATGATGGCACATGCCTTTGGTGGAGCAGAGGCAGGAGGACTGCCTGAGTTCAAGGCCAGCTTGAGACTACATTGTGAATTCCAGGTCAGCCTGAGCTAGATGGAGACCCTACCTCAAAACAAAAAGAAAAGAAACCTTTCCTCATACTCTCTCCCTGAACTCTGTACAGGCATCCAGACCCTGAGATAATGCCACCTCTGTCCAGGAGGAACAAGTCATAGTCACCAGGGTCTAAGCACCCAGAACCAGCAATGAATACAGCTGACAACCTCATACCAGGCCACCAACCTTCTTCTACAACCCAGCTCTGCCTGTCCCACCAAAGACTGCTTTCCTCTAAATTCAGTTCCTTCAAAGGAGCCTATGTCTTCACATGAATCCCTAAAAGAAACCCCAGGGCCAGATATAAAGGTCTAAACTACCAGCCTCCTGTCTCACAGTAAGGGCCATTCCCAGGAGAGCAGGACCATTTCCTAATCAAATAAGGGCTAAAGAGATATGACTTAGTGGTTAAAGACAACGCTTGACCACCTGGGTTTGATTTCCCAGTACCCACATAAAGCCAGATGCACAAAGTGGCACATGCATCTGGAGTTCATCTTTAGTGACAGAAGACCCTGGCAACCCATTCTCTCTCTAAAATAAACAAATATTTTAAAATATATTTATTTGTAAGAAGGGGGAGGAGGGGGGAGGAAAGGAGGGAAAATAAATGGGCATGTCTCTAGCCACTACAAACTCCAAATGCATGCGTCACTTTATACATCTGGCTTTATATAGGTACAGGGGAATTGAATTCAGGTCACTATGCTTTGAAGGCAAGCACCTTAACCGCTGAGCCATCTCTCCAACCAATACATAAAATATTTAAAAAAAGAAATCAAGAAAATAGAAATCAAATGACAATAAATGCTGGTGAGGGAGTGATCCCTTCTCCATTGTTGGTGAGAATGTAAATTGGTACAAGCATTGTGGAAATCAGTTTGGAGATTCCTGAGACAGCTAAAAAATATTTTACCATATGACACAACTATATCACTCATTGACATAAAACCCAAGGACTCTACACATTACTATAAAGCCCAGGCTAATTTGGAATTCACTATGTAGCCTCAGGCTGGCCTTAAACTCACAGCCATCCTCCTACCTTAGCCTTGAGAGTGCTGGGATTAAAGGGGTGCACCACCACGTTTAACACAATGGAGTTTTATTCAGCCATAAAGAAACATGAGGGGCTGGAGAGATGGCTCAGCGGTTAAGGCACTTGCCTCCAGTGCCTAAGGCCCCAGGTTCAATTCCCCAGGACCCACATAAGCCACAAGGTGGTGACCCTGGTGTGCTCTCTCTCTCTCTCTGCTTGAAAATGAATAAAATAAAATTTAAAAAAAAAAAAAAAGAAAGAAACATGAGATTATACTAAGTGAGGTAACCCTGGCCCAGTAGGTCAAATGCTGCATGCTCTCTCTTATATGTGAATGCAAGCTTCAAATGTAAGTTAGTAGTAGAGTCCAGGAAGCTAGAAAGGAAGGCCCATGAGAGGAGAAGAGAGGGGGGCTTAAGGGAAAAATATAGTAGATAGATATGTAGAAGGGCAGAATACTAGAGGAGAAATGATCTAAGCAGAGTCAGGGGAGGGGATAGAGGAGGGATAACCAAAATGCTGTCTTCCAGAGCCAGGCATGGCGGTGCACACCTTTGATCCTAGCACTTGTGAGGCAGAGGATCGATGTGAGCTTGAGGCCACCCTAAGACTACATAGTGAATTCTAGGTCAGCCTGGGCTAGAAACATGACCCTACCTCAAAAAACAAAACAAACAAAAAACACAAAACAACAACAATAAAAAGCTATTGGACACAAAATGGCTTTGATATTCAGGACCTCACAGTGCCTGACACTACCTACCCAAGACATTTATAATAGGTGACTAACTGGAAAGAAGACAGGATTTTGGGAATGGTGGTACATGCCTTTAATCCCCGCACTGGAGAGTCAGAAATAGGATGGCTGTGAGTTCGAGGCCAGCCTAAGACTACATAATAAATTCCAGGTTAGCCTGGGCTAGAGACCCTACCTTGAAAAACAACAAAAAGATTCAAGGGAAGGTGGATTTGGGAGGGGGCAATGGGGATAGTGGAAATGGAATTAGCATAGTTTTTTGTCTATACTAAAGGAAATTGTCAAAAAGTTTCAAAAAAAAGTTTAAGGAGGCTGAAGAAATGGCTCAGTGGTTAAGGCACTTGCCTGCAATGCCTAACAACCAGGGCTTGATTCCCCAGTACCTATACAAAGCCAGATGCACGTTTGCAGTGGCTAGAAGCCCTGGTGCACCCATTGTCTCTCCTTACAAATAAATAAAATACTTTTTAAAAAATTTAAATATGGGTCTGGGCTGGAGAGATGAATCAAAGCTAAGTGCCTACAAAGCTGAAGGACCCAAGTTGAATTCCCCAGCACCCATGCCAGATGTACAAGGTGGCGCATGCATCTGGAGTTCACTTGCAGTGGCTGGAGGCCCTGGAGAGCCTATTCTCTCTCTAATGAATAAATAATAAAATATTATATATAGAGAGAGAGATGACTCAAAGTTTAAAGGCACTAGCATACAAAGCCTTATTCCACAGTACTTACATAAAACCAGATGTACAAAGTGGCACATGTTTAACAGTGGCTAGAGACCCTGGCATGCCCATTTTGTCTCTCTCTCTGCTTGCAAATAAATAAAAACATTTTTTAAAAAACAAAACAAAAACCCTCCTCACCTGCCAGGTTAAACTGATAGCACAAGTTTGTAATGCCATCTACTTGGGAAGCTAAGGCAGGAGGATTGAAAATTCAAGGCCAGCCAGGGAAAAAGATAAAAAGTTAAAAAGAGGTTGGAGACACATAGCTTAGTGATAAAGCACTTACCTAGTATGGGTTACACCCTAGGTTCAATCCTCACTACAACGAAACAAAACAGGTCAACAAAAACAGAAAGCTACATCTACCCCTAAAGTTCCTCACCAAAAGCATAAAGTGGCATTCAAGGCAGGGTCTCGCTCTAGCCCAGGCTGACCTGGAACTCACTCTGTAGACCCATGCTAACCTTGAATTTAACGGCGATTCTACCTATACTACCTGAGCGCTGGGATTAAAGACATGTAGCATCATGCCCATTTACCATAGTCATTTGTAAAAAAACAACTTGGGGCTAGAGAGATGGTTTAGTGGTTAAGGTGCTTGCCTGCAAAGCAGAAGGGCTGGAGTTCGAGTCCTCAATACCCAGGTAAAGCCAGATGCACAAGGTGGCACATGTGTCTGGAGACCCTGGCACACCCATTCTCTGTCTACCTTTCTCTAAAAATATTTTAAAATATACATTAAAAAGCAACCTTGGATCGGGACTCTAGCTCAATTGGCATAGACCTTGTCTAGCATGTAATAATTCCTGGGTTCAAGTCTTACCACTGTATAAACAACGTTATGGTGAGTTTACTAGGGAAGTGGGAGGAGGATCAGAAATTCAAGGTTATAAAGTGAGATTGCAGCCACCCTGGAATAGGAGACCCACCTTGATACCCATGCCCCAGCTGTTTTCATTTGTGTTTTGTAGATTTGTCTGCTATGGCTTGAATGTTTCCTTAAAGTTCCAAACTCATGTTAATGGTATTTGAAGGTGGGGCCTCTAGAGGGTAAAGAGGACTAGATGAGGTCATGAGGGCAGGGCCTCACAATGGCTTAGGAGGGGAGAAAGACCTGAATTAGCAGGAGTCCTCGATTTCACCACATGACACCATCATGCCAGATGCTGGCAGCATGCTCTCAGAATTCCCAACATGCAAAAACATGAGCTAAACAAACATCTGTTCTTTACATGTGATCTAGTCTACGGCACCCAATTACAGCAACAGAAAACACAAAGTTTATGTTGCATAAAAGGTTGACTCCTATTCAACAAAGAAAAGGGAACGACCGATTTTTGGTGGCAAGGTACAAGGAAGGATATCTTGGCTACAAGGCAGAAGGGGCACCCAGGGACACCTGGTTTATCAGATGAATGTTTGAATCTCCATGTAAGATCATCTACTGCACAAATCCAGGGCCTTTTTGGAAACAATCTTGGTCAAGTTGGGTTAAATAGAAATCAAAACGCTCCCAGTCAACTCTGGGTTTTGTTCAGTCTGAAGTAAAAATCAAAACAGCCCATGGGAGAGAGTTCCTAAATTGGCTGGCTCCTCCAAGCTAAAAGAAGTGTTTTAAAAAATAAAATAAGAGTGTAAGTGGTCCAAGGTACACTTATCATTTCAGCTGTAGTCACTGAGTACTGCAAGTTATGAAGCATAAACACACTCCTCCTCTCTTCAGATGCATGAGCTGCTGGTACCAGCTTCTCATCAGGCTTTTCTTCCTTTCAATCACCTCAAATTTACTCTAAAGACACCTACTTCTGGAGCAATACTTACATTTTAAAAAGTTCCTCTTCATCTTCCTCCAACGTTTTAATTTCTTGCTCAGGAAGAGAAACTATTGGCTCAAACTGGGGGTCATGGTTGGATTCATCTGCATTTTCCGTGGAGGTATCATGGTCCTCGTGACTGTCCTGTGCATGGAGGGGCATAAATGGGATGCTGCTGGCTGGTGGACCTGGCTCATAGCCAAGCTCACCAGTGCCCACCAGTGGGTATCTCCAGTTGTGAATGGCATCCAAAAGACAGGAACAAACTACCCCTTCCCGACAACCAAGCATTGATCATATTAGCCATTAATTAATCCATACAGACTGGGGTTCCTGGCAAGTAGGTTAGGAGAAACTTTTTCACGTCTTTGGGCCCCATGTTCCTCATCTGTACAATAAACATGATAGTGTAAAGGCTGCACAATGAGTCATCAAGAGAAAAGAGCCATCTTTTTACTCACTAGGGAATAACCATGTGCTTACTGGTTTACTAAGCTGTTCTGTCGGGCTGCTAGTATTAACAGGAATTCCCAATTCTGCCAGCAATTTAATCACGGCTTGAAAAATTATCAGGAAAAGCTCAAATACGTCCTACGATTCTGATCCAACTTGGACCACATTTTAGGGTTTAAGTCTTCTTACAGAACACGTGCCCGGGTGGTAGCAGTGAGACTCCACACTGACTACCGAACTCAAACGGGAAAAGAAAACCGAGCCCCTCGCTGGGCTTCACAGCACCGCAGCTCCGCCGCCCGGCACCTGACAAAACAAGCAGCCAACAAAAGCGGCCGCCACGCCGGATCGGGCAGCCGAGGCCAGTCCCCGGGGCGGAACGCGACCCTCCACCGCCGAGGCCCCAGGACCGAATGAATGGAGGAAGGCGAAGACCGCAGGTGGACCGGCCGCCCGCCCGCCCGCCCGGCCCGCGCGGCCACAGCCGCCCCACGGCTCCTCCCAAGGTCACGCGCCGCCCCCCGCGGGGTTCGGCCTCGACGGGCCCCGCGCGCGCCCACAGGCCCGGCAGGAGTTGGCGGCCCAGGCGCGGGCCGCCCACGTGGCCGCCCGTAGCGGCCCCAGCCCCCCGAGGAGCCCGCCGGGCCCCGCCTGGGCCTGACCGCACCTTGGTGGCCGCCATGGGGGCGCGGCGGCGGCGGCGGCTCGGCTGACTGCGGCGTCGCTGGTCCCGCGG
Organism: Zapus hudsonius; assembly: GCA_004024765.1. Taxonomy (NCBI): domain Eukaryota; kingdom Metazoa; phylum Chordata; class Mammalia; order Rodentia; family Dipodidae; genus Zapus; species Zapus hudsonius. The sequence goes on from PVHP010000902.1 coordinate 43,796, forward strand.
CCTCTGAGCGGCTCGTCGCAGCCCTTCTCCTCCGCGTCTGGCGCCGGTACCTCCAGCCCGCTCGCGCTTCCCTCCGCCCCGCGACCCGAACCCTGACCCTTGACCCCGACGGCGGGAAACGCGCGGCGATTCAAAACCAGCGCAGCTTTATTGGCTCAGGCGGCGGACACTCATTGTCCGGCCCACCCAGCGCTTCCCGCCAAAACGCCCGCGGCGCATGCCCGGCCCGCGAGTCGGCGACGGGAACGTGCTCTCCCGGCGGCCCACCCGCGCACTTCCGGCCCCCAGCCGGGAACGGGCGGGTCGAAGTGGGCGCGTGGCTGTGACGTCACCGGAAGGGAGCCCCGTAGAGCCGCGCGTGCCCGTGGCGCACGCTGGTGGGGTGGAGGCCTCCGGCCGAAGGCCGAGATCCCGCGCCGACCGCCGGAGGTTTGAGTTTCCGCTCCCTCCTCGGGCGGAGCCGGAAGGCGGCCTCGCGTGCGAGGCCCAGAAACAAGTCCTCGCGGGGCCGCGTTCGGGCTCCAGACGATCCGTGATGATGAGCAAGAAGCCGGACCAGGAAGTAGGAACAAGCCAGGGAAACGGCGGGGATGGGGTAGGAATCCCGCTCCAGGCGGAAGGAGGAGGTTGGGGCTGGACTGGTTGTCGGCTGGGGTCCGGCTTCGGGGAGGGAACCCGGGGCGGGGGTCTTGCAGGGTCTCTGCTCTCAGCCCGGCTGCTCTGCCCACACACAGGGCCCAGAGCCCATGGAAGACGGGGTGGACAGCCCTGCAACTCCGGCTCCGCAGGCGGCCTCGGGGCCCGATCCTCAGCCTGGCCTCTACAGCTACATCAGGGAGGACTTGTTCACCTCGGAAATTTTCAAGCTGGAGTTGCAGAATGTGCCTCGCCACGCCAGCTTCAGTGATGTCCGACGCTTCTTGGGCCGCTTTGGCCTGCAGCCTCACAAAACCAAACTCTTTGGACAGCCACCTTGCGCCTTTGTGACATTCCGCAGTGCTGCCGAACGTGACAAGGCCCTGCTGGTGCTGCATGGTGCCCTCTGGAAGGGCCGTCCACTCAGTGTGCGCCTGGCCCGCCCCAAGGCCGACCCCATGGCCAGAAAGAGGCGGCAGGAGGGTGACAGTGAGCCATCTGCAACTCGAGTTGCTGACGTGGTGACCCCTCTTTGGACAGTGCCCTATGCCGAGCAGCTGGAGCAGAAGCGGCTGGAGTGTGAGCAGGTTCTGCAGAGACTGGCCAAGTGCGTGTGGCGCGCGCAGGCTGTCTGAGCACTTGTGCTCCACTCCCCTTGCCCTTCGCGCCATGGGCTAGAAACTCGGGGGGTGGCCAAGAGCCTGGGGGCTGGGGTTGCCCAGGATGGGTGGGAAAGGGGGCTGAATCCAACCGCGGGTGTGTCTTATCCTGTAGGGAGATCGGGAACACCAACAGGATCCTGCTGCCCTGGCTGCTCGCCCAAAGGCAAAAGTACAACAAAGCCTGTTGCCCATTGGAGGGCATCAGGCCGTCACCCCAGCAGGTCAGATTGATCTCGTGTGCGGGGAGTTAATTTTGTTTGCTTTTGTTTCTGCTGTGTCATAGTAGGATGGAACCTAGCGTGTTGCACATTAGGCATGTGCTCTACTGCTCAGCTACCCCCTTACCCAGTAAATTTCCTAAAAAGCCCTCCTTTTGCTCTTCTCTGCCCTCTTTTCCTACTTTGCATTTCTTCCTTATGTTGTTGGCATCATCTCATGATTGTCTTGTCTACCAGCTCCTGGGGCAATCAAGCTCTTGCTCGCCCTGTTGTTCCTTCCACTCTAGTTCTGGGTAGGTCATAGTAAGGTCTGAATGCCTCCTTCTCTCCCGCAGACAGAGTATCGTAATAAGTGCGAGTTTCTGGTTGGAGTTGGGGTGGATGGAGAGGACAACACTGTTGGCTGCCGGCTGGGCAAGTACAAGGGTGGCACATGTGCTGTGGCATCCCCCTTTGACACCCTGCATATTCCAGAGACCACCAAGCAGGTGGTGAAAGCCTTCCAGGCATTCATACGGTACGGACCTGGGACAGCTCATGGGAAAGTCCCTAGGCTATCTGGGAGCAGAGGATGTGGGCACTGATCAGGCAGTTGTTGGTGCCTTCCATTGATGAGTGTTGGGTGGACTGGCCTGGGGAAGAGAGGCTGAACCTTCTTTCCCATCCTGGTTGGAATAATTGGACACTCGGGGCCATTCGTGATTTCCACAGGTCCACTCCGTACTCAGCATATGACCCCGAGTCATATACAGGCCACTGGAAACAGCTGACTGTGCGGACCAGCCGCCGAGGCCAAACCATGGCCATTGCCTACTTCCACCCCCAGGTCTCAGGTGGTGGCCCTGCTTGGTGGGAGGGGGGCATAGTGTGAAAAGTGTCTGGTGTTGGGGTGGCTTCAGCATAGCCTGATGGATCTTTTATACCACCTATTGCAGAAACTGAGCTCTGAAGAGGTGGCGGGGTTGAAGGCCTCTCTGGCACAGTACTTCATGGAGGGGCCAGGCAGGGCCATTGGAGTGACCTCCCTCTACTTCATGAAGGAGGGGCAGAGGTAAGGATTCCAAGTGGGGACAGGAAGGGTCTCTGTAGGGGCTGGTGACATTGACAGACTTTCCGATTCTCTGCTCACAGAAAGACCCCCAGCCAGGAGGGCCTGCCTCTGGAGCATGTGGCTGGCGACCGATGCATCCAGGAGGACCTGCTAGGACTGACTTTTCAAATCTCCCCTCACGCTTTCTTTCAGGTAGTGCATCCCTTGAGGGCACAAGGATACAGGGAGGGAGGCCTAATGGGGCACCAGAACATCATAGGGACAGTGGACTAGAAAGGCAGCAAGAGTTTAGCTTTGTAGAACACCCAGGTATGGGGGCCCCAGGATAAGGTCTGAGACAAGAAAGGGGTCATTTACTGCTGATCCAAATTTTGAATGACCCATAAATATGTATAGCCTCCATCCCTCTTATCACAGGGAAGTTGAGAGATCAGCATACTTTTCCACAATAGGACCATGCTCTGGCTTTGTCCTTGAACCACACACACTGCTGTGGGAAATCCCATTGGAGGGTGGTATGAGCGGAGAGATGCAGGGAAGGGACTCCAGGGTCACCAGTGAGTTCCCATGGGATATACAAGTGCCCTCCACTGACAGGAGGGGAGGGAAGGGAATTAGGACTTGCAGGAAATGAGTCCCTCAAGAGAGCAGCTCTATAAAGGTGAGCACTGCTAGGGAGTGACATTGGGAATCCTGGCAGTGCATGTGAGAGGGAGGTACTGGCCTGCACCTGAATACACTGTGGCTGCCCTCCAGGTAAACACACCTGCAGCTGAGGTGCTCTATACAGTCATACAGGACTGGGCTCATCTGGACGGGGGTAGTACGGTGTTGGATGTATGCTGTGGCACTGGTACCATTGGTCTGGCCCTGGCCCGGGTAAGCCCTCCTGCCCTCAATGAGATCCTCTCCCTACCTCATGAAGATTCAGAGGTCTGGCTAACTATGTCATCTCAGATAATCCAGCCGTGAGATCCACTGTGCTCAGGGTAGGGAGCCATCCAGGGTCTCACTCTAGCCCAGGCTGGCCTTGACCCTCAATACTAAGCCTTAGTCCTGAACTCAAGGCATGAGTCATCACTTGGCTTTTCTACCTCTATTTCAGAAAGTGAAGAGGGTAGTTGGGATTGAGCTGTGCCAAGAAGCTGTGGAGGATGCCCGTGTTAATGCCCTTACCAATGGTGAGAACTCATGGGCCACACAGTAGGCAGGTCAGCTGGGGCACCTCCACTGTGTACCTATTAATGCACCTGGAATGTACCCTGAAGCTCTGAGGAGTACTGGGGTAATGGTACACTGGAGAGCTCGGTAGACTTCTTGTATGCCCAAAACTGTCCCAACAAGAAAGGGAAATTAAGCTCATGGGGAGGGTATCCAGGGCCAACTGACAGCTTTGACACAATCTCCAGAGCTAAGCAACGTTGAGTTCCACTGTGGCAGGGCTGAAGAACTGGTGCCAGCCCTGGTAAGCAGACTTGCTTCTCAAGAACTTGTGGCTATCCTGGACCCACCTCGAGCTGGCCTGCGTGAGTGACTTCCACTTGGGGGGCATGGGAAGAGGACAGTATTGTTGGATAGTCCACCAGGCTAGGCATTCTCCAGCTTTGGGGACCTAGCCCTCTTTTTGTGTCTTCCCAGATTCCAAGGTGATATTGGCCATCCGTAGAGCTGAGAACATTAAGCGGCTCCTGTATGTCTCATGCAACCCCCGGGCAGCCATGGGCAATTTTGTAGAGTAAGTGTTATTGGGATATTGGGAGGACCAGGGACAAACATCCATCTGCCACCCATGTGAGCCTCTGTTGTGCTGATATTGTCACTCTGTTCCCACTACAGCCTCTGCAGGGCCCCATCTAACCGGGTGAAAGGCACCCCCTTCCAACCAGTCAAGGCTGTGGCTGTGGACTTGTTCCCGCAAACCCCACACTGTGAAATGCTTATTTTGTTTGAGAGGATGGAGCACCTTAATGGCACAGGGGCCCTGGGGAACCAAGACCTTCCGTCTGAATCCCCTGCAGATCCTTGATTTAACACTCCATGGGAAACAGGCCTTCCTCTCATCCTATGTCCTGGGAGCTATAAAAAACAGCTCTTCCACAATGGGGGTCAGAAGCTGTGAAGTTCCTTACTGCCCTGCACCTCCCAGGACAGTCAGGCAAGCACAGTGCACAAGGCCTAGCTGCTTTGTCAAAGCCAGCTGACCCGTTGTGGTTCAAAAGGAGAATGGACACCTGTGTCCTGTATTGAGACTGAAGGACGTGGGGCTAGAATAAACAATTGATGGATTAAGAACGTTTCTGTGATAAGGGCCAGAGCTTTGGCAAAGGGACTTGCCTGCCACTCACTGACCCAGTTTCGTCCTCAGGCCTTTGCTGACCCCTCTGCTGAGCCAAGCATAGGTCCAGCTTGGAAAAGCAATACTGGATTTCACTGTAAGGCCTGCAATTCTCTGAAGGGTGCAAGAAGTCAGTGTAGTCTCTGGGGATTGTTTGAGACACCTCACTATGTAGCCCAAGCTGAGATTATAGACCTATGTTCCTTAGTAGAATGCCATGGTTTATGAAGAGGCAAAGCCAGAACTCAGAACCAAGCACAAGCTGAGCATGCCAGGGAAAGGGCCTCTAAGCTCCATCCATGCCATGGCTGTTAGCCCAAAGCACACCAGATTGTGCAGAGCTCCCACAAGATAGCTGTGTTCACCAGGCAGCCAAAGCATACAGTGGACTCCAGGATAGTTCTGAGCAGGAGAGGACCCACACACCTCCAACACTCCATGACTAGAAGAAAGAAGCCAGTCATTCCCTTTTGAACAGTATGTTTTAGTGTTCAGGCCATCAGGGCTCATTCTACAGCCACAAACAACAGTGAAGCAGCATCAGCACAGACGCCCAGCCCTGTTTGTACACAAGACAAGGTCCTGCTTTGGCAGTACCTGGACCAGCAAGTCTCACCAGCCCCCAACAGGTGTGCACAAAGCTTTTGGCTCCCAATGGCAGAGCTTGCTGTTTCAAGGGCAACAGTCAGTCAAATGACTTCACAGCTGCAGTGAGAGGCAAAACAGAAGCAGGTATCTAATTACAGCAACTTGGGTGTTTCTCCGAGCAACTTCAGTCATGGGTGCTAAGGGGGGGATGTGATGGGTGGCACACAGCCACCATTCCGCCTTCCTGACGATACACTATATAGCAAGGTACAGAAGGAGATGGATATAGGGACCACGAGGGTATAGTCCAATGCTGGGCTTCTGCTTCTGGTGCCTCCTGAACAAATAAAAGGCCTAGTCCCTGAACAGACCTACATAAAATTCATCAGCAGGGGCCATCCAATGGGCACAAGTGACAGCACAGGATAGCTATGCCCAAAACCCAGAGAAGCTGCTGTTGCTTGAAGGCAGGACAACTCTTTATCATGTACAGGGCCAGCTCTTGAAGTAGCAGTGAAGGTTCTTGTTTCCTGTTTGAAGTCCACTTGCTAAAATGCATGACTTTATCTGTCTTCTATCACTGTGAAAGGTCCTATTCAAGTTCTAAAATATCATAAAAGCTTTCTTTAAAAATTGATGGGTGGGCAGGCAGATTAATTGTGCAAACTTTTTTTTTTCTGTAAAAACCTATTCTAGAGGTCAGCCAAGGCTAGGGGCTTCAATGTCCAGAGGCAGCTGTTAGGGCATTAAGACTTGATCGGAAATGTGGGCTACAACCTGACAGCTGGCCAGATTGACACGTAGGGAGATTAGCTGAAAGACATCTTCAGTAGCACTGATGAAGAATTAGATAACTTGATGATTCACCCGTGATCTCTGAAAATTCTGGTGCTGAAACTTTATTTAAAAAAAGATTGAAGTACTTCTTTCCAACTTTTGCAGAGAAAAATGGAAAACGAAGGTAGGTGAAAAGGGGCAGGATATCTGTACCTCCTAACAGATCCCAGTGGCTCCAGGGAAATCCTGAGCAGCACAAGGGCCATCTGGCATTACAGGTCAGCTAAAGCCACATAACTTATCCATCTTTTCTCATCTGTCAACAAAGTATCATTTCTTGTCATTTAGTGTACTAAAATTCATGAAAACCTTCATTAAAAAGTCCACAGCAGATGCAAGCAAGGGTCGGCTGTCCTTCAGTTTCCACCTGGATAGTCACTGAATTGATCTTTAAATACTTCCAGTCATAGCACCTTCCAGAGGAAATTGCTACTTGACCTGTGTGCTGTATGGCCACAGCTGTCCTCATGTGCCGAATCCAGGGCCCAGATACACTGCCACAGGGAAGTAACTTAGGTTAGAGGCCCGATGCTGCAGCTTGATGGTGTGGCTGGGAGTCTCCTGGGCAGCACTGGCCTACCTCACACATCTACTGTGCACAGGGGCTCACCACCAGGCTGAGCAGATGCTACAATTGACATCTTGGGCTTCTTCCGAGTCTCCTCCTGGAAGAAAAACAGGTCAGTGATGCTAGAGAGGTGGGCCCAGCTAGAGACTCAGAAGGAAGACAGGATAGATGTCCCTGAATGCCCAAGTTCTTGTGATGCCTTGCTCCAGAAGGCGGCAGGTGGGGGAAGGAAGCCAGGCCAGACCAGGAGGGTCTCCTCAGAATGCCACAGCAGAGCCTCGTGTGCTGCAGCTTCCCTGGCAACCTGGACACACATCCAAAATGGAAGAACTTAGGTGAGGTCATAGCAACAAGCTCAGACTCAAGGTAGGTGTCATCCCAACCTTTGTCCCAAACAAGGAATGCCCTCCAACCAGGGGCAGCTGGCCAGTCCTGCTTGCTCCAGCAAACAAGAACCATCTCCACCCAAGGGCAGAAGCACATGTCTCACAGGCCATCAGTAATAGATGCTTGCTTTTTGGGGTTGGTTTGTGTTCAAGCCTGGCTGATGTTGGAAAGAATAACTGAAAGCTCAAGAGGAGACTGGAGGCCACAGGACAGTGCCTGAAGCCAAGACACCACTGTCACCTGCGGTAGGAAATCCATGGCAGCTTTAGGAAACCACCAAGAACAAACCCTAGTTGTTCAGTGACCTTTGAGTTTTTGAGGTTCATGGCCAGTGTACCAATCCTACACTCATCCAATTTCCAACAGGCCGGCCTGCCCACTCTAACTTAACTAAAAACAAGGTTATTTCACAAAAGTACCACCTGGAACTTAAAAGCTAATCATTGAGCTGGGGGGATGCCTCAGTGGATGAAGTGCAAGCACAAGGACCCAAGTTTGGGTCTCCAGCACCCACATAAAAATGTCAGGTGTTGTGGCACACACAATCTTAATTAACACTGGTATAACCAGTGTCGGGAATCTGGGTGGACTCCAGGGATCCAGGACTCCTCCACAGCTATTAGAGAGGGCACTGACCCAGCAGCCCTGATGCTGCACAAATCACAGCATGGGCAAACATAATGTACAAAGGACTCATGTGAAGTACAGAGGGTGGGTGGTGTATGGGAAGTGATGAGGGAGGGAGATACCCGTTCCGCAGCCAGCCTTTTCATTTCTTCTTGCAGCTTGCTCAGGATGTGGAGGTTGGGCCTGTTCTTCTTGGCATACTGCTGCAGTTCTATCACACTCTTGTCAGAGGTTTCCTGGGGACCCAAAGCCTGTTCTCAGGACTGACAAATAGCAATGTGCCCATGACCACAAAAAGCAACACTTGTGAGCACAAGACTGCACATAGTCTGCCCATGATGACACCAAGTTGCTGACAGCCATAAGCATGGTGCAACTCCTACTTCCCTGGCCTCCCCAACACCTCTGTCCCTAACACGAGTGGAGATACACCTGCACTCGTACCCTCAGAATAGTGACCTGGGCATGGCTGCAGCTAGCAAAACATGATGCAACATAGCCACTTTGCCCAATCTAGCAGCTCTCTTTGGCTCCTTCCTGTCTTGGAGGCGATGACCAAGAGTGCCCACTGTGCCTTGGGACAACATGGCACCTGCAGTAGGCCAGGGCCACACACTGCCTTGCTGAAGGACGCTGCCACCCATGGCTGAAGCAATGCTTTCCCTCGGTCTTACTCTAGGACTATACACAGCAAAGCCAGAGGCAAGCTGTGCCTAAGCTTCAACGTGTACCCAAAGCATCTATTAGGATTAGGGTTATAGCTCACTGGTAGAGTCCTTCCCCAGCCAGCGTGAAACCCTGGATTCCATTCCAGGAGGTAAGAGGGAAACAAAATGAGGAAAGAGCAATAATATCACTGCTTCTCCAAGTGACTCCTAGACTCTGCTTTGCCAGCTCAGAGCAAGGAAAGGGCCAGGCCTAGCTCAGGGCACGTGAAGGGGTGCTGCATTGTTCCTGACTATTGGCTCAGTCCAAAGGAGGGTCGTTAAGAGGTCCATGGCGCAGTGTCACCCCACCTGCACCTTGAATCACTCAGGACTCCTAATGGATGTCAATGACCTAGGTGGATTCTGCAAATATTAGGGAAAATATGAAAATTGCTGGGGATATAGCTCTGGGTTTCATCACCAGCATTGCATAAAGAAAAAAGTAAACATTCACCTCAGTATTTCCCTGAACCCCTGAGGGTTGAGTATGGATTTAAATTTTGAGATCTGGCAAAAACCACAGAAACAAAACAGGTGATATACATTCTTTAAGCTTCTGGGAATCTTCAACAAAGCACAAGAGAACGCTACCCTAAGGAGGGCCAAAGGTCTGGCCTGGGTCCCTAACCATCCTGCACCTCAATCCCATGCTGCACTTCCTGTTTGCTCTGTGACTGGCTTAGCACTCCAGTCACCTCTCACAAGGCACAGAGCTGAGCTGGGCATGTCCCCTAACTGCTCACACATTACTGAAAATCTGGCAGGTAGGAGAGGACAACATGGCCTGTATGACCTTACCTTCTGCCTGCAGTTACTGGCATGGCACACTAGACGCAACCATGATCAACAGTGCTAACAAGCCCAACCTTGACAGAATCTTAGATCAAGCTCCAGGACATAAAACGGAGAAACAGAGCAGCTGCCTAAGGACCTGACATAGGGTCTGGTTACCTGCTTGACCATTTTGCTGCTCTCCCGGCCATACATACGCAGTAAGGAACCCCAGTTCTTGACATGTGGGTGTAGCAACTGAAGGATTTTCTGAGAGGCTAACTGTTTCCCAACTCTTTTATTCTTACCTGTGAAGGGGTAAGACAAAAATAGGAAGAGGGAGTCACTTCCAGTCAGAACAGCATTTGCTATCAGCCTTCCCCTAGTATCCAGATGGCCTTGCAGAACATCCCACAGAAAAGTAGGGAGTGCTTTGTCACTTCATTGGGTACCATAACTCATAGCCCTGAGGCCAAGACCCAGGCATCCATCCCCGTGCTAAGCAGCCTTCAGAAGCACATGCCGAGGCCACTAGGACAAAGAGGCTTCCTTCCCTCTAGCAACCCACACCACACTCTCCTCAACACACAGACCAGTAGCAGCATGATCTCAAGATACATCTTGGTTCCCTGAAAACAGGTGCCTGTGGTGAGGGATCCAGGTGAAGGACACTAAGCCAGAACAGTTTTCCAGGCCAAGGGAAGGAAGATCCCAAGCTAACTGCACTGCTATTGCTAGGCCAAACAGCCCCGCATCAGTGCCCCCCCACCCCCCAGTGGGGACTGGAGCTTGCACAATGTAGTATTGATAACCCATAGGCAGGAAGGCACACCAGGTTCTGAATGTGGTTCTCCAATTTCCCAGAGTCCACTATATACTACCTTCTAATTTTTACAAAGCTGGTGTTTATAGTAGGGTTTTTGTTGTTTTGGGGGGAGGGGTTCTTTTTGGAAACAGGGTCTCATTATGTTGCTTTGTCTGGTCTTGAAATCACAGCCTCATGTACAGGCAGTGGCATAGGAGAAAGAATTCAGGCAGGATGACCACCAGTCTAGCCTCAGATGAATGTGTGGTGGCTGACACACACAGCCAGGGCTTAAGATGGATTCCAGGGCAGCAAGAGGGTACTCAGCCACAGTATCATAAGGATACACAGATCAATGTCACCTCCCACCCCTAGTAATCCTCTGAAAGCAAGAGGAAATGAGGAGAAGAATAGGTCCTTACACCACCCGCGCACTGTGTGTTTGCCACATGCCATGACATATTCACTCTTCTGGTTTTTCCCAGGAACCACTTCAAACTTGATGGATGTGTCACCCATTCCATGGTTTCTTTAAAAAACAACAACAAAGACGACAGGTAGCATCAATGGAGGAAGCTTATGTATGGTGACTTCTGGGGAGGGCAGTCCACTGAAGTCTCCACGAATAAATGGCTAGTCCTCACCCCAGCTGCTCTGCTGGTAAGGATTCCACACAGCCATTTCAATCCCTTGGGGTTCTGTCTGTTAGCTAAAGCTGAGGGGCTCCTGTGTGTCAAGGAAAACTGACAATGACTCCAAGATGGGACAACCAGCCAGCAAGGTTGTGAGATGCCCAAGAGGAATGCCTATGATCTGATTCTGGAGATCGGTGCCACCCATCTTACCTTTTAAGGCACTCATGGAGTATCTGATATGGAGACAATAGCCCGGCCTTGCTGGTCAGCTCGTAGACTCGGGAATCCTCAATACTGATGTGATTAAAATACTGTAACACAAAGCAAATGCTCCTGAGTCCTAAATAGGCATGTGCCTCTCAGAGCCACATCATTGCTATGTGTTTCGCCTAGACGAGGGCATCTTTTTTGTTACCTGACCTAAGTATGTCACATCCCACACAGTCCTGTTGCAGAGCCACAGGACCAGCTAGGAACCCGATACTGACCCTGGCTCCTCCAGGGAAGAACCTAGCCAGCATTAGACATACACTCAGAAACACGAAGACAACTGGTACAGAGCACTGAAGCAAGCTGCCTTGCATTAATCTTCCAGGGAAGCACAAGGGCTGCAGCTTCAGAAAATAAGTAAAATAAAGTGTCCTGAGATAACCATTACTGCCTCTGATAAAGAACCTATGAAAACCTCAAATTATCAGTGACCAGTGGATGACAAAGGAGCATGAGGAGCATACAGGCTGCTCGACACTCAAACTCCAATTTAGACACTGGAGAAGCACACTGAAAAATCACAGGCCTCCTAAATAGCCTGACTAGGTGAAAGGCAAGGAGCAACAATAAGAAAAATTGTTCTCTGACCTCTTCATGTGTGCCATGGCATGCACACACCCATACTCCCATGCATGAAAACACACACATACAAGTAAGACCACAGACAATATAGAAAAGGAAAACTCAACAGCCTCTCATGATAAAAACAATGAACAACCAGGTATAGAAGAGACTTTTCTTGTGGTGGTCAGCTTTCTCATTGCTGGCATAAAGAGCCCTACCAAAAGCAGCTTGTGCAGGAAAGGGTTTATTTTGGCTTACAGACTCAAGGGGAAGCTCCAGAATAGCAGGGAAAATGATGGCACGAGCAGAGGGTGGACATCGTCTCTGCCATAGCAGGTGACAACAACAGGAAGGTGAGCCAAAGACTGGTAAGGGAAAGTTAGCTATAACATCCATAAGCCCATCCCCAACAACACACCTCCAAAAAGATTTCAATTCCAGGGCTGGAGAGATGGCTCCGCGGCTAAGGCACTTGCCTCCAGTGCCTAAGGCCCGGGGTTCAATTCCCCAGGACCCACATAAGCCAGACCCACGAGGTGGTGGCACTGGTGCATTCTCTCTCTCTCTCTCTCTCTCTCTCTCTCTCTCTCTCTCTCTCTCTCTCTCTCTCTGCTTGAAAATGAATAAATAATATTTAAAAAAAAAAAAAAAGATTTCAATTCCAAAATTGCTATCAGCTGGAGATCACATGAGTTTATGGAGGACACCTGAATTAAACCACCACGTTTCTCAACCTGAAAAAGGGCATTTATGAAAACCCTATGCTCAGTGGTAAAATCTGGATGCTATCTCTTGAGATAAGCACCATTTCTATGCAACAGATTGCAGGTCTAGTCAGAGAAGTTGGATAAAAACATGAGATAAAAGACATTTAGATCTACAAAACAGGTCACAGCTAACATGAACCTATATATATATATATATATATATATATATATATATATATATATCTAGGACCTAAATAAATCTATGAGAAAAAGTACAAGAACTTGGCTGGGAAGATGACTCAGTCAGTAAACCACTTGCCATGCAAGTATGAGGATGTGAGTTCTGATCCCTAGCACCTGCATGCCTTTAATCACAGCCCTTGGGAAGTGGAGACAGGCAGATCCTCAGGCAAGCTGAGTACAGTAAAAGACTGTCTTACTAAATGAGGTGGAGAGTGACTGAAGAAGACACTGATGTCAACCTCTGGCCTCAACAAATATGCACATTCCCACACCTACACGCAGACTGCACACACATTCTCAGAAAAATGAAAAACTGCAAGAACCAATAAAGAGATTTGGCAAAACAACAAGACACAAGGTAAACACACTAACACTAAATTGCACCTACAGGCCAGCACTGAATAATTGGAACAGAAACTAAAAGATTGTAACAATGCTGCAACAAATTACCTAAGTATGAATCAATAAAATGTAAGCAGTATCAGTGTACTAAAAACTACCAACCAGGAGAGATGGCTCATCGGTTAAGGTGCTTGCCTGCAAAGCCTAAGGACCCAAGGTTTGATTACCCAGAGCCCTGATGAGTCCATTCTCTCCATCTCTCTTCTCTCTCTCTCTGCTTGCAAATAAATAAAAATATTTTTTAAAAAAACCTACCAATAAAAAAAGATCTAAATAACCCAGGTGTGGTGGTTGTATGCCTGGGGAGGCAGAGGTAGGAGAATTGCTGTGAGGTTGAGACCAGACTGGGACTAGAGTGAACTCCAGGTCAACCTGGGCTATGGTGAGACTTTATCTCAAAAAAAAAAAAAAAAAAAAAAAAAAAAAAAAAAAAAAAAAAAAAAAAAAAAAAAAAAAAAAAAAAAAAAAAAAGACCTAAATAAAGGTAGAAACAAACTTTTGTGACATGAAGATTCAATATTGTTAGGATGTCAATTCTCCTGAAATTGACCTACAAATTAACACCATTCTGACCAAAATTCCAGAATTTTTATAGTATCAGCATATTGTTCCCAAGACCTATGAGAAACAAGAGTTTTAATAGAAAGACGGGCATTAAAAAGAGACGAAACTTTTTTTAAATTATTGGTTGGGGTTGTAGCTCCGCTGGTAGACAGCACAAAGCCCAGTTCAATCTTCAGCACTACATAAACCAGTTGTGGTGGCAAATAAATACCTGCAATCCCAGCACTCTGTGAAACTAAAATTGCTCTAAAAAATAGTCTTTTTTATCAGGATGCAAAGGTAGGAGGATTGCTATCATTTTGGGAGCCAGCCTGAGACTACAGAGTGAATTCCAGGTCAGCCTGGGCTAGAGCAAGACCGTACCTGAAAAATGAAACAAAAAAAAAGGAGTAGGAAGAGGAGGAGGAGGATTGGGGGGGGGGGGGGCTGGAAGCATAACCTAATGGCCTGAATTTGATTCCCCAGTATCCACATAAAGCCAGATGCACAAAAGCACACCCATTTTATTCGCTCTCTCTGCTTTTTGCCTGGCTGCCCTAGCATTTCATTTGTATGTGCTACCCTGTTGTGACCATTTCTCGTGGACATTGGAAAGGAGATTCATCAGCCTTCAATGTGGACTAAAGACCAGTGACTCTCCAGGAATTTTCCAAGCCTTCAGTGCCAGGTTGGGACTACTGAGACATTCAGCTTTGTGAACTAAGCAGCTATAGGGTCTAAACAGTTCTTAATATAAATACCAATCTTGCTGGACTTGGTGTACACCTTTGATCCCAGTGCTCAGGAGGCAGAGGTACGAGGATCACTGTGAATTCGAGGCCAGCCTGAGACTATATAGTGAATTCCAGGTCAGCTTGGGCTAGAGCAAGACCTACCTCGGAAAACCAATATATACATATGTGTGTGTTTGTGTGTCTGTGTGTGTGTGTGTAAAATCTTGTATATTTTGCTTCCTGGGTTCATTCCCACCACAGATCTATGTCCCTAATACTCATTCAACTTGCAAAATACAGGGGACAAAAATCTCCAAGGACTTTTATTTTCCCTGCTTGCACAAAGGTAAGTTCCTCCTTCATAGGATACAAATGAGTGGAATAACTTGGAAGGTGAATGACTATGTCCTTGGCACAGGGCTTGGAAGGCATAGCACCACCTGCTGGACTAGCAGCTCCCAGAAAGGACAGAGCGGACACTCACCTCTAGTTCTTCACTGTCTTTGGGTTTCTCTTCAGAGGTCTGTTTAACAAAGTCAGGGATGAGGATTTCCAGTGTGGCTCGAGCTACAAAAACAAAAACTGCTTGAGGATAAGGGGAAGACAGGCACACTGCCCAGCCTACAGAGTGAGTTGCACGCTTGCTCCAGTACCAGTGGCTCAGATGGGTGAGCAAAGGCCCAGGTGCTAGTGACAGCACTTTAAAAAGGTGCTCAAAAGGACATGAAAGAAAAATCACATCCTTAAGAATGAGAACAGTGGGACAGACTAAAGGAAGCTTCACAAACCACACTGTTTACACATTTTTACCTGCCAAGACTTGAGGGAGGAGCTCAGATCTGCATTTTAGAGGAATCATTTGGTGGTATATGAAAAAATGTCTTGGTGAAACTTAAGACTCCCACCCACCCACCCACACATACACAGTGAGGACTAAAAGTGGGCTGCTACAGGCATCCATCCACAGCAGCACACATGGGCAGTGGCTACCCTGAGCAGGAAGGTCACATCTGAGGGACACTGGAAAAAGCATGCGTATAGCTCAGTCTGGCCCAGTAGAGCTTTGTCAACAAGACACCTCAGCAAAATAGTAATTTCAGAAAAAAAGACCAACTAGTATACATGTCTGGAGAGTAGCTGGTGTCTGGATAGAGTAAGACCATTCCAGCACACAGGTAGGCATAGGTGACCTTGTACAAAAGGCCCAGGACGTGTCTCGGAACATTTCCACCACTGCACTCAGCGACACTCAATTTGTTAAGTTGCAAAGTCTTTTAGGCTGAATCTCTCTAAAAATTTACAGCGTGGGCTAGAGGTGTAACTCAGTGGTAGAGCACTTGCCTAGCATGTGAGAATCCAAGTTCAATTCCTAGCTCTGCACAATTAGTGAATGAATTAAACAGATAGCAGGCTTTCCTGGTGACTAGGGCAGTGTGTGCAAGCTCAAGACAGCTGCACAGAGAGAAGAAAAGACAGTAAACACGATGCAGAAATGCTTCTCAACACCCTCAGCAATTGCCATTAAAAGAAAGCAGCACAGAGGAACTCTGATTCCTAGGAGCAAAAAATGTTCTCCCTGTCCCAAAGACCTCCTCCTTCTCTGTACAAAGCAGATCAGCTCTGGAAGACAACATGCTCATGGGATAAAATTCAAGAATGGGTACTAGGGTCAAGGGCACACCTAAACTACTCTGCAATGTGCTTCACTGCTATGGAGCCCAGATCATCCCAGTGCTGGGCAAATGGCTTACAACAAGAATACTACCCAACTCTAGGGTTAGGCAGAGGCAGATGGCAAGGATATAACCCAGTGGGACTGAAACCAGAAAATATCAGCTTTCCCAGAGATGTAAAAACTGTTTAATCTCTAATGTGAAGACTAAAGGACACAGGAAACAGTCCCTAGAAATGTCAAAAATACCTCAGATGATGACAGCATGTCAATCTTCCTCATTTCTCCTAACATCCCCACATTTTGCTCAGTTCAAAAACAAACTGCTCTGCTATGTGCACCCAAACCTCCCAGATGGCTCTAAGCACGCCTGAATCTGCACAGCTAGAATAAGTTCAAGAAACACTAGCCCTGCTATCATTCAGCAGAGGGGCCCTTTGCTCTCAAGTCTCATATTTTACTCTTGCAATTCAAACTCTGTCCAACTTTTTTGGTGGTGTGGGAAATTAAACCCACTCTAATACTGATTAAAAATTGATATCTTGGGCTGGAGAAATGGCTTAACAGTTAAGGTGTTTGTCTGCAAAGCAGAAGGACTTAAGTTTGATTCACCAGTACCCATGTAAAGCCAGATGCACAAGGTGGTGCGTGTGTCTGGAGTTCATTTGCAGTGGCTGGAGGCCCTGGCGCTCGCTCGCTCTCTCTCTCTCTCTCTCTCTCTCTCTCTCTCTCTCTCTCTCTCTCTCTCTCTCTCTCTCTCTCTCTCTCTCTCCTCTCTCTCTCTCAAGTATGTGTGTATATATATATATAAAATTTTCTTGGGGGGAGTTTCGAGGTAGGGTCTCACTCTAGTCCAGGCTGACCTGGAATTCACTATGTAGTCTCAGGGTGGCCTTGAACTCACGGCAATCCTCCTACCTCTGCCTCCCGAGTGCTGGGATTAAAGACGTGTGCCACCACGCCTGGCTCAAATATGTTTTTTTAAAAGGTGCTTCATATAAAAAAAAATTACATCTCACATCTTTAGGGTTTTGTTCTGGCTGTTTGTTTTTGTTTTGAGGCAGGGTCTCACTAGAGCTCAGACAGCCCTGGAACTTACTATGCAGTCAAGGCCAACCTCAAACTAATGTCAAGCATTCTACCTCAGCCTCCAAGTGCTGGGATTATAGTTGTGAGCCACCACTCCTTGGCTTGTGTTTTTATTTTTTGAGACAGTCTTGTTCTGTAGCCCATACTGGCCCCAAACTCATGATGCTCCTGCCGCAGCCTTTCAAGTGCTATGATTGTAGGTGTGTGCCATCATAAATGGCTATGCAGGTTCTTTCTTTTTTTTTTTTTTTTGTTTTTGTTTTTGTTTTTATTTTATTTTCAAGCAGAGAGAGAGAGAGAGAGAGCGCACCAGGGCCACCACCTTGTGGGTCTGGCTTATATGGGTACTGGGGAATTGAACCTGGGGCCTTAGGCACTGGAGACAAGTGCCTTAACCACTGAGCCATCTCTCCAGCCCTATGCAGGTTCTTTTTAAAAAATTAAAGTAAAATAAATAAATAAATAAAAATTAAAGTAAGACTGATGTGGTGGCACATGCCTTTAATCCCAGCACTTGAGAGGCAGAAGTAGGAGGATTACTGTTTGAGTTGAGAGGCCACCCTGAGACTACATAGTGAATTCCAGGTTAGCCTGGGCTAGAACAACACCCTACCTTGAAAAACAAAAACAAAACAAAAGTAGATGATTACCTAAGTAACATGAATGTGTCCCCCCAGACCTCCCAACCTGAAGCAATGCTCAGCTTCTCCCCTCACCAAGGTGAGACAGACAACCAGACAGCTCATCTCTGGGACATCAAGCAAACCACATTACCAGCTTTATTCTTTGCAAGTTTCTTGCTGCTTGCGGTTCCAGATCCATAAGTCACACCGTCAATGGTCACCGAGGCACCAAAAGGCTCACTTGGGTTCTCTTAAAAATAAAATTATTCATTTTAAAAACACACTTGCCAAGACTTTAAAAGCATGCACACACGTGTGCTCATCTGCAAAGACCAGGGGCTGCCAGAGATGAGGACACAGGCAAAGGACATAGCCAGAAACTGGGAAGCATGGGCAACTATAGTAGTGAGCCAGAAGGCCCTGAAGACAGAGCTGCCCAATTAGGGTCACAGTAGAGACAAGATCTCTGAAAAACAAACATAAGACTATCAGGAATGGGAAAACATAAGATCCAAAAGAATGAGTGACCCCAGGCTTCTGCTCCTGTGGAAATCACACTGGCTTTTACAACGTGTGACGATGCCATGAAAGACAAAGATGGCAGGAAGTACAGCAGCTCAAATGCCCTTTCATCCACTGGGACAGGCACAGGCAAACAGGAAAGCCTTTCTCATAGGCTATTCTTGACAACAGTCAGGAGCTACCAAGACAGACCAGACAGGACATGAGAGGGGGAGGGGGCAGGGGGAACATGGGACAAACATAGCTATACACCCTCAAGCAAGATCACCTCCATGAAAACAAGATGCCGATGTGCATCATACTTACTGCTCCTTGCCCTTGCCTTGCACTTCTATCCAGCCCAGTAGAACCAATGAGCCCCCACCCCCAACTGAGAAATGCATGACTCTTTGGGACTGAAATGGGGCAGGTTAAACTTACCACATTCAAAGAAATTATAAACAGGGCGGACCTTGAGGACACGCTGCATGTACTCGTGCAGGATACAGACCTCGGATTTCCCATTGGGATTGATGACAAACTCTGTGACAAGAAAAACTGTCTCAGCTCGCACATGTCTATAGAATCATTCATTAGGGTTCACCACCATGAACTTGGCAGCCTCAGAATACACAAAGTTCTGAATTAAGTGTAACTCATTCACAAACATAAACAGCATATCCAAGTAAACTTAACACGGTCTACCTGCAAACACTGACAGTTACAAACACAGTTCACCTTTCTTCGTAGGTGCATCTTGTACAGATAAAGTGATGAGTTTCTGGTTGGCTGGCAGAATGGGCCTCTCAGACTCAGCCTGCTTCCGCTTCATCTCACGATTGAACTGACGCCGCTCTGCCCAAGTTCTGAATTTTTTCACAGTTACTTGTTCAAAGTCAAAACGCTTCTCCAGGTAGTTACGAAATTCATCCAGATCTGTCCAAGAAACGCCAGAAAACCAAATTATCAGATTTCCAATGGAGTCATGTTTACTTAGCCCAGCACATCGGACAATGACACCCCTTATCAAACAGGTCCAGGCCACAAGATACTTGTGTTTCACTTTCCCCATCCCTTTCAAAAGACCACAGAAGGTGAGGGAGAGGATATCCCATTCCTTCACTGTTAGCTCAAATCATTTTGGCAATTCCCTATGGACAAATTCCTTGGCCATATTTTTACTTTATATGGATAAAGAACAAGAATACAGGAACCGTGCTTGCTTCAGTAGCACATATATTAAAACTGGAACAGGGCTGGAGAGATGGCTCAGCGGTTAAGGCACTTGCCTCCAGTGCCTAAGGCCCTAGGTTCAATTCCCCAGGACCCACATAAGCCAGACCCACAAGGTGGTGGCCCTGGTGCGCTCTCTCTCTCTCTCTCTCTCTCTCTCTCTCTCTGTAGCTCTCTACTTGAAAATGAATAAAATATTTTTTTAAAAAACTAGAGCAATACAGAGAAGATTAGCATGGCCCCTGCATAAGAATGACACACAAATTCGTGAAGCGTTCCATAGTTTTTTGTTTTTTTTAAATAGGGGCTGGAGTGATGGCTTAGCAGTTAAGGCGTTTGCCTGCAAAGCAGAAGGACCAGAGATCAGTTCCTTAGTACCCATGTATAGCCAGATGCACAAGGTGGCCCATGTGTCTGGAGTTCGTTAACAGTGGCTGGAGGCCCATTCTCTGCCTCTTTCTCTCTCTCAAATAAGTTTTAAAAAAAAAAAGGAATACAGAAACCAGGGAGGGAGATGGCTGAGTCGTAGTGTTTGTTACATAAGCCTGAGTACCCTGAGTTTATATATCTAGAACCCAATAAGTCAGAAGCCAGCCGGGCGTGGTGGCACACGCCTTTAATCCCAGCACTTGGGAGGCAGAGGTAGGAGGATTTAAGGCCACCCTGAGACTACACAGTGAATTCCAGGTCAGCCTCGAAAAACCAAAAAAGTCAGAAGCCATAAATATAAGCACCTGTAATCCTAACACAACTACCAGTGAGAAGGAATGTGGAAATAAGAAAATCATCTGGATCATGCATGGTGGTACACACCTTTAATCCCAGCACTCCAGAGGCAGAGGTAGGAGGATTGCCATGAGTTTGAGGCTACCCTGAGACTACATAGTGAATTCTGGGCCAGCCTGGGATAGAATGAGACCCTACCTCAAAAAACAGAAAGAAGAGAAGAGAGAGAAACCGAGAGAGAAAGAGAAAGAGAAAGAAAGAGAGAGAGAGCGAGAGAGAGAAAGAGAAAGAAGGAAAGTCACCTGTAAACTCACAGGCCAGGTAGCCTGGCACATGCAGCAGGGGACTACTTCAAGAGACCCTGCTTCAAACAAGGTGAAGGCAATGACTGTGGTTTGACCTCCACACACATCACATGCCATGGCACATGCACATACCCCCACACTAACACGCACACATACACACACAGACCATAAATAAATAAATAAATAAATAGCAGGATCTTCAGGCTATTCTCCCTTGCAGCAAAGCAAATACCAGTTCTGGGAGACACTAACATATAAACAGTTACAAGAGCCTAAATGCCAACAGCAACTGTCCACCCTACACTATAATCTCACTCTTCCTTTTGGCCTTCCACCTTCAAACTCACGAATATTCCATATTCAGATGGTGTCCTGACTCCTTAGGACCCCTATGCTGTCCCACTTCTTCCCAGGCCACTTCCCCTGCCTTACCAACAGCTTCCCCCTCTCCACAGCTCTTCTAGACCTCCACACACTTAACCAAGTTCTAACAGGCTGAGCAACACACAAACAAGTCTAAACAAACACAAACAAAATTAAACTATTCAAGTAAAGTGATCTAGCAAGTAAGCTCAAAAAGAGCAGAGATACCTAAGACTTGAAGGAATAGAACTAAGCTAAAAGACACAAAAGAGAAATGCAGCCAGGCATGGTGGCTCTTGCTTTAATCCCAGCACTCAGAAGGCTGAGGCGGGAGGATCCCTGTGACTTTGAAGCCAGCCCGAAGATAACAGAGTAAGTTCCAGGTCAGCCTGGGCTAGAGCAAGGCCCTACCTTGGAAAAAAAAGAAAAAGAAAAAGAAAGAGACAGAGAGAAAGGAGAGAGAGAGAGGAGAGAGAGGAGAGAGAGAGAGAGAGAGAGAGAGAGAGAGAGAGAGAGAGAGAGAGAGAGAGAAACGAATTCAAGAAAACTGCATGTGAAACACTGAGGGCAGAAGAATCAGAAACCGGAGGACAGCCTGAGCTATACATGGCAACAGTCTCAAAGGCCAAAAAGAAAGAAAAAAAGCAAGCGAGCAGAAAGCAGCCACAGAAGAGTGGCAGCAGCGGTTCCCTAGAAATGAACTCATGGACTAAAGGCTCATTCCAAGCTTATCCAGACAAGGCCACATGAGAACTTGCCAGCTCCATGTCCATTGTAGCTTTAGTTGTAAGGTTCTACACCAAGACTAGGACCGCTACAACACACAGACACATTCACTCAATAGCAGGGAAACAGGCCTTTCTAGCCATGTGAGCAGGCCCAGGCAAAGCTCCTTCCTCAGGCACAACTAGGAACCAAGAGGGATGGTGTCTGATAGAAGGAATGAGATCCCAGGTGACAAGGAGGGGGAAAGCTCCTCAGCAAACTTACCAACTGACTCATCTTTGCACACCTCAACTTTAGCCTTCACTTGTCCCAAGGCTCCAGGGGCTGCCTCAGCCCCCAGTGGGTCCTTCTCATCCAGGGGTCCTGAGTCTCCACCCATGGAGTCAGGCTCTTCCAAGGGAAATTCCAGCTCTGCAGACCGGCTTAGGGGCTTGACAGGGGAAACCTCCCCACTGGGAGTGAGTTCAAGGCTTTGCTCCCGTTCCTCGTTGTCCTTCATTTTTTTATAATGCAGACAGGGAATGCTACTCAGAGGAGGGTCATGTTTCTGTCAATAGTGAAAATGCAACAAGGATTACTGGGATGACCTTGAGTCTGAGTACCTGAAGCTTTCACCAGCCTCTGCTTGAAGAAGTTCAAAACAAGCACATTTCAGTCTGAGAACTAATAAGCATAAATTCATTATTGATGCCTTCCCTACCCTTATGCTTCCTGTTCCCAAGAAGTATGGTCTGGACCAGGTAACCACCCGAGATTCTCTGTGCAGATAGACAGGGACTCCTGAGTTATGAAAGGTCATGATCCATCCATCAGGCAGTGGCTCTGTAGGTGGACGGCCACGACCTGCACAGAACACAAGAACACCCTGCAATCAATCACTTTACAAACACCAAGAATTGTCCCATGACACCTCCAGCACACCGGAGTACTTCTCTGGATCCTTGCAGAGATTTCGGTTTCTATCTGCTTATTATATCCTTACTGTCCCCATAGGACTGTATATAATGCAAGAGGGGAACAAGTAGAATCAGTGTACAAGAAGCCTGAAACAGGGCTGGAGAGATGGCTCAGTGGTTAAGATATTTGCCTGCAGAGACTATTGACCCATGTAAAGCCAGATGCACAAACCGTTTGCAGTGGCTAGAGGCCCTAGTGTGTCCATTCTCTCTCTCTGCTTGCAAATATTAAGTAAATTTTTTTTAAAAAAGAAGCCTGAAGTAGAGTTGTACAAGACACAAGTCCCCACCCCAGCTCTTGCCTGTACACTTGGAAAGTATTGTGGATGTTGGGTTTCTCCTGCCTGTTCAGCCATGGTAACAGACACCTCAGGAATGGGTAAATTTTGCTAATAAGCCACTACTGTTCCTGGTGACCAGGCACCCTTCATTATAAAATACTGCCTCACTAACATGTAGAAGGCCCAGGTATCATGACCAAAATATAAATTATATATTATATATATACACACACACACACACACACACACACACACACATACATACAGAGGGAAAGAGTCAACTTTCACTTTAAGACACTGTTTCTAACCCCCTCTTTTTTTAAAAAATATTTTATTTATTCATTTTCAAGCAGAGAGAGAGGGGGGGGGCACCACCTTGTGGTTCTGGCTTATGTGGGTCCTGGGGAATTGAACCAGGGGCCTCAGGCACTGGAGCCAAGTGCCTTATCCGCTGAGCCATCTCTCCAGCCCTCTAACCCCTTCCTTACTAGCAGTTATAAGAAAATATATAAAAGTACCAGACTTTTTTTATTCACTTGTTATTCTCCATTGACAGAAATGATGCAGGAAAAGCACAAAGATTTAACTGAAAAAATGTTCTTACAGGTATTAGGAATAATACAGAATCCAGAAACTACAGAAAAACAAACATGTGAAAACTAAAACACCGAACAGGAAAAAGGTACCAGTGACTCTCTGGGAAAGTAGTGGCGCCTCTGTGCTGGATCCCCACACAGCAGTCCTGACCCCCAGCACAGGCCACTACCAGAGCATGATCTGGGGGGAATGGTACAGGTTGGAAGTGTACCGACGGGTATTCCCTTCAGGACTTGGGCAAAGGTAGAGCTGCCTCACAGTAGCCTTAGGCTGACACAGGAGAGCAGCAAGGGGAAGGCAGACCTGAACGCAACACAAGACACAGGTTCATTCCAGCCACTCATCTAGGACAGTGGGCAGTGTGAGTCCCTGCCTTGGTTCTTGCTGGGCAGGTGGACAATCCAGGATAGCTACTGCCCTGTGGGCTACACAGGATGGGATGTGGATTTCTCTGCTCAGAGACCATAGAAAGAGCAAACAAAGCTAACCTTCCAGAGGCAACAAGGTGAAGACTATCCCAGTCCTCCCTCACAAACTGCAATTGCCTCTGCAAGTGATATCCCTACTGCTCTACTATCATCATGTGCAGCAACACATGGCATCTGACACACAGACCCAAGGAGGGCAATTTCTTCAGTCTCCACTTCATGTGGCTTTTTTGTTTTTCCAGGCAGGTTTTACTCTATCCCCAGGATGACTCTAGAATTCACTCTACAGTCCCAGGCTAGCCTTGAACTCACGCCAATCCTCCTTCCTCAGCCTCCCTCAGTGCTGGGATTAAAGGCATGCACCACCACCCCTAGCAGAAAGAAACGATGCTTTCCCACAAAACACTAGCTTCTGTTGTCGTCCTGCTTACTTGGAGCAGAACCAAAACCTGAATGGCAACCACCACCTGCCACTTCACCAAGCACCCACCTCTAGCGCTGTCTCCTAGCACACAGATGTATTCCAATAAGAGGAACTCCACTCAACACTTGCCCCTCTCTGGCTGCCATAGCACTTATCCGGATTTGCACCTGGGTTGTGTGTCTGGATGAGTCCTAGTGAACAAACTGTTTTCTTCTTATGACTATTTTATACTTAAATATATCTCTCCCTACACTAATGCCTGGCACCAGAAAACTGAGAGAGGGGGGGGCCACTACCTTGTGGTTCTGGCTTATGTGGGTGCTGGGGAATTGAACCGGGGGCCTTAGGCACTGGAGGCAAGTGCCTTAACCGCTGAGTCATCTCTCCAGCCCAGGACTTACTTTTGAGCACTGTTTTAATCTTGGTCATCATTGGCTGCACACTTGTTTCTCCATCAGATGGATGGTCGCTGTCTCCAACATATTTTTCCTCCATTCGCCTCTTCTTAGGAGCACAAAGGCCTTCTTCCAGCAGAGCATCCACATCATTGTCAAAGTCATCCTGCAAAACAAGGGGCTCAGATCCCATCGTCTCCAGGTGATTGCTTCTACACGAAGGACAAATTTACATTCATGAGGAACATACACAGAGAGAGAGGGCCCTCAAGGAGCCTAGGTTTGCCCTGATGGCGTGTGGTCATCTGAAAAATAAACCTGATGAAATGACAAGGGAAACCAACACTCAAGGTCCAGGTGCACACTCAGCCAAAAAGGCTTCTCAGCAGCACCTATGGATGACTGAGGTTGGAAAGAGATGAGGTTGAATGTTAGCCAAACATTCCTTTAAGAAAATTTTAAAATGTGGCCTTATTATGCCTTTCCCTTCACATTATTTTACCTCGGTGGGGTTTTGTTTTTTCTTTTTCATTCCCCTGCTTTCCAAAGATGCAGCCACTCCCAAAGCTCTTTGGGTTTTGCTCAGAACCCTTCAGAGAAGGGGGGTCACCAACATACCTCATAGGAGAAATTCAAGGCCTCTTCATCCATTCTGTCTCTTTGAACGATTGCTTTAGCCGTGAACCCGCCTGTTCCTTCTTCATCTAGCTCCAAATTGTCAGTAAAGTCTTCTAACTCATCGAGCACTGCATACTCCACTCTCTTTTCCTGATCCAGCTCACTTTCCTCATCCTTCTTATCTGCACTCTCACCCCCTGTGCCTACCCCATTACCAACAATCCCGCCAAAGGGACAGGCATGCAAGTCCCCACTGACAGGACTAAAGAGTAGGCCACACTCAGCACGAGCACCTCGCTCCACTCCTGTGTACAGCACCTTCCTGTCCTTACTCCTGCAGCTCTCGGTAAAGCTCACACTAATCTTTACATCCTTAAGCAACTTAAGGTCAGGGGAGAACTTCCGGACCGCAGGTGCGTGCCGGGCGGTGCGCGGGCTGTGGCCACTACAGTTCGGGTCTATGAGGAGGTGGCCCTTAGAGAAGGATCCTTTGGAGAGAAGAGCAGCTCCGTAGAAGTTGAACGGGTCGTCCACAGGTTGTTCGGACTGTCCATCACCACCAGAGCCAACGTCCATTACCTCTGCATCACTGGACGTTTGCAGGGGAGGTGGTGGAGACTGTTCACAGGGCAGTGCTTGGAAGGGGCAAGCTCGGTCCTCCATTATCACATCTCCTGCGGGCTCACGCGGGAGAGGAGAGAGACTCTCATATGTCTCCATATTAAGAGCAGTTAAGGCTATTTTAAAAGACCAGAGTTTTAAACCACCTTACATAAATCTACACAGCTAACATGCACAAGTCCGTCGAAACCCGGTGCTGTCCTGCCCGCGTTGCACACACTGGCGGCTTAATCAAGCTGGCCACATTGCTCTTTTCATTAATGTAGACAGCTTTTAGAACCACTGCCTCAATTATTGGAAATCACAATGCACTCAGCTTAAAAGACTGACGACTAAGAGAATCTGTCTTCATGCCAAAGTGACACTTTTCTTCTTCCACCTGCAAAGAAATTTAAAAATATCATCACAAAATGACAGTAACCTTCCACTTCCCTGGTACCAATTTAAAGTATCAATTGCTATCAACAGCATAGTAAGGGTTAGCACTGCCTTTAAAACATCAGAACCAGCTAACTTTACTGGTTTTCATTATAACCTAATTAAAAACAAAATTTTATTTATTTGGGAGACAAAGAGAGAATGGGTGCACCAAGGCTTCCTGCTGCTGCAAACAAATTCCAGCTAGATGCACCATTTGTGTATGTCTGCCTTTATGCAGGTACTGAGGAATCAAACTTGGGACACCAACCAGGCTTTGCAAGCCAAGCACCTTTAACCCCTGAGCGGTCTCTCCAGCCCCTAGAACCTAAATCCTAAATTTACTAATTTTTAAATTTTAGGTTCTAGGTTAATATTTTATTAACTACCCACTTTAATTCCTATTTCTAAAACACAAAAATATAATCTTAAGGCTCAAAAAGGATTTAAAAAAAAAAAAAACAGAAGAAAATCCAGGCATGGTGGTGTATGCCTTTAATCCCAGCACTTGGGAGGCAAAGTAGGAGGATTGCTGTGAGTTAGAGGCCAGCCTGAGATTACAAGTGAATTCCAGGTCAGCCTGGGCTAGAATGAGATCCAACATCAAAAAAAGAAAAAAAAAAAAAAGAAAGAAAGAGAGAAAAAGAAAAAGAAAAGAAAAGATAAAGAAAACCTAAACTTTCCCCATGGGAGGCTGCCCTTTCTGGAATACACATAAAGTATGTGGCCTCCTTAAGGCCATCAGTGTGACATCAATCCACTCACCTGCAAGGGCTGGGTCAGTCAGAGAGTGAGCATGAGACCCTCAGCTCAACTCTGCAGCAACTAAGGACCTCAGAGGTGTGTGGTCAGACGTTCTGCTACCCAAGGACCCCCTCACCTGGGCCCACATGGCATGTGGACAGGACAGTGATGCGGCGTGCTGAGGTCACCAGGAATGGCAGCATAGCTTTATTCCCAGTAGAGGAAAGGGAGAGTGGCTGTTGGGACGGGAGCCTGCTAGTATTGGGCAAGGGAAAGGCCACAGAAGCTACAATCAAGGCACAAAGAATCTTGGGTGCCACCCGGCTCCTGGCTCCATCTTAGGGGGGAAGCAACTCTCCTCAGAAAGAAGACTCACAGCTGTGCTAGGCACAAGTAGCTGCACCTGGTTGTGGGGACAGCCCTCCAGGACAAAAGTGTAAAGGCGGCTCTGTGGACAACAAGAAAGTGTCACAGAACTGCCTCTTCTTGCTGATTCTATGGGGATGGGAAACAGAAAAAAGAGGGAGCTAAAAAGGAGAGCAAGGTTTCTACCCTGGAGGCATATACTTCAGAACCTGGGTGGAAGCCTAGTGAGAATGGGGGATGCAAACATTTCATGGCAGGTGCCCAGGCCACAGCTCTGGAGCCCTGACTGGTCTGGGGAGGTCTGGTGGGGCAGACCACAATAACAAGGGAAGAAGCACCAAAACCACTGGAGGAAATAGACAGAGGTAAAGATGCAACCCAAGGAACACAAAAAGAAGGATGTCACATGACAGAGAAGGCAGATCAAAGGGCTGGCCAGAAAGCCAGAGGTCCACAAGAAGAGGAGCCATTGGCGGAGCAAAAGCACATGCACACTTCCACTTCATGCACAGAAACACAAGCATGCACATGCCATGCACACCAGTACACAAGACCATGCTCATGGGTGACAATTCAGTCACAATCCTAAAATCTGAAAGAAGACAAGAGACATCACCTGTTTAAGAAGCTTCAGTGGGCTGGAGAGATGGCTCAGTGGCTAAGGTGCTTGCCTGCAAAGCCCAGTACCCACATAAAGCCAGATGTACAAGGGGACAAAAGCATCTGGAGTTCGTTTGCAGTGGCTAGAGGCCCTGATGTATCCATCCTCTCTCTCTCTCTCTCTCTCTCTCTCTCTCTCTCTCTCTCTCTCTCAAATATTTTTTTAAAAAAGCTTACAGTGTAATGATGAAGTGTAGTGCTTGTACTTTGAAGAAGACACAACATAAAAAGGCAGACACTAGACATTAGTCTAAGTTAAATTAATTCCTTTAAATATTCAAGGACAGGCTATTCTGAGAGGTGCTATCACAAATAAGAGACAAGGTCCTCATGGCCTGGACAGTTAGAAGGGCAAATACCACTAGACTATCACTCTATTCCCTAGATTGACCCTAGGATGCCTTAACGTTTCTGAATACAATGGGAATTTAACACAGTACCTCTCCAAAGGTCCTTCAAAGTTGCTTAGGAGAGAAGGCATCCAGCACGGAGATATTAACTGAGAAGAGCAGCGATCACTAAGGAGGATGCAGGCAGGCAGGCATGAGGAAGATCATGGGGCAAAGCAAGTTTCTTGGCAGTCAAGGACCACTGCAGAGGACAGACAGCTCAACATGCTTAGTGCTGCAGACAACTAAGACCCCTCAGAAACTAGAAGGTATGCAGAAACCTTAGGGAGTCAAATTTGTGATTCTTGAACAGAAAATACCAATGTGAGGAAGACCTGAGGAGGGAGGGGCTGAAGAAAAGCACGAAGGGGAAGCGTGCTGCATGTTAAGCAACAGCCCGCATAAAACCAGAAGAGTAGTTAAGTGTTAAAGGGTGCCCTGGAGAGGTGTGCGGCTTAGATGAAGCATGGAAGCCCTGGAAAAGGAGTATATGGCTCTTGAAGGAGGATAAAAGCTTTCCAGCTCCAGGGCCCAGCAGTGGACAGTCCAGGGATAAGTTCTTTACTCTTCTGTAAACTTTCTCAGTTCGCTGGCTATTTGCTGAATGCCTTCCATAAGGTACACATAGCATTCTCGGTATGTTTAAAACAAGGCAGACAAAACCCTGGCCCCAGAGCTCACATTTCAGTGGGAGAGAAATAAAAACAAAAAAGCATCTATGAGCCTGGTGTGGTGGCACACACTCTTACTCTCAGCACTCAGGAGGCAGAGGTAGGAGGATCACCGTGAGTTCAAGGCCACCCTGAGACTACATAGTGAATTCCAGGTCAGCCTGGATGAGACCCTACTTTGAAACCTCCCCCCCCCCAAAAAAAAGCATCTACCATGCTATATGCTGAGAAGCACTCAAGCTAAAACAAAGGAAAGAGCCAAGGAATGGGAGGCAGCTTTCAAAAGGGTGTTCATAGAAAGTTTGACAGCCAGTGTCCACTTGACCATAAGAGACAGAGCCAGGTGGGTAGCAGGAATAAAAGGGTTATTTTACCAGGTAAAAAAGCAAAGGTCCTGGGACAGAGATGTGGAGTGGCTAAGCTAGGGCAGTGTGCTGAGAAGTGACAGTAGGCCAGGTCAGCAATCCTTGGCTTTTATCTTAGGAGACAGACTACTGGACAGGAGGGTCCAAACATTAGAATCATTGATCCATGAATAGCACTGACAGCCAACCCTCACAGAGGCCCTACTCTAAGCATTTTAGGCACTGTATCTGCATGTTTTCATGCATTACTGAGATAGAAAGGGTACATAAAGAAAAAGGTTAAACTTGCTCAAGGTCACACAGGAAGTCAGACAGCTGCTGTGCCACCCAGACAAGGTGGCTTGAGTCTATAGTACCACTGTTGTATAATGTGTCTTGCAGTTTAAATAACCACTGTAGTGTGGCCGGTTAGCTCAGCTAGTTACGAGTGTGGTGCTAATAATCACTGTGTCCATAAAAACGATAGGAGTGTGAGTAGAGATCGAAGGTGAGAGCTGAGAATTAAAGGCTCACCAGGTAGTTTGGGGCAGGACATTAAGTTGGAGGTACTGAGAAAGGTCTGCTGTTGGAAACAGGTGAGCTGACAAGAGCTTCCTGACAGATGCATGAAGGCACAAGAGAAGGATTGAAGTGACTTTGTATAGGCATGAGGATCATTTTGATAAAAGACTGAAGTTTGGCTTGGATCAGAGTATGTGACATCATGTAACCCTTGGCAATATGGGAGAGACGCTAGAAGGTTGAAGCCAGAGATCAGAAGAGAGACCAAGCTGGTGACAGAGCCACAGAAGATGTTGGTGGCATTAAAACTAGAAGGCTGGATGAGATAACACGGGAGGGGAGTGATGACAAGAAAAGGCCAAAACTGGGCAAACTAGTCAAAAATCACGTTTCCCACCCCCAAGGTCAAGGTGAGCGGCAATCCCTGGGAAGTACAGCTCCACACCATGCCTGGCCATGTAGAGCTCTTCGGCTGATTAAACCCATGGACACAGACCTTGCCTTGCCGACCGACCTGCAGAAGCTTTCTTGGACTCTGGCACGGGGCTTACCCAACTTGGACAGCCACATAGCTGCGGTGCCCAGGGCCTCACCCACTGCAGCCTCCCGCCCAACCTCAGAGGCGGTATGACCTCATCTGTTCCTTTTGTCATCCTGCAACAGCCTCGCATTCTGTACTCACAGGCAGCACTCACTCGGCTAGCCATTCCCTCCACTCCATGAGTGATGGCTGGTAGTGGGGTCTGGGCCACTCCCAAGACGGGGAGTCCTGTCGGTGGCCAGCCAACGGGGGCCCTCGCCTAGTGACAGGCCTCCAGAAGTTGACAACCCTGGAGGGAACTGCTGTGCAGCGGGTAACGCGGGACATGCAGCATGCAAAACGGCAGATCGAATCCCACCATCAGCAACCAAATCCATCGATACTACTTGACAGTATCGCTGTCAACAGGTTGCCACCTTCCGTTCCTATTTTCGGTAAAACCACATCCTGATGACGTGACATTCGATCCACGAGCATTTGGTCAAGATTTAAGAGATTCGGATTTCCCGGAAAGCCAAAGCCATCCGAGTCCAGCGCGGACACGATCCCCGTCCGCGCCTTTCCCGCCCGAAGGCGACGCATTTGGCCCGGGGCCCACTGGGCAAGACTTCAGGACCAGGCGGATAGCAACCTGCGTCGGCGACGCCCCGGCCCCGGCCCGCCGCTCCCGCCGCTCCCGCGGCCATGTTGCCCTCACAAAGGCCGGGGCTCCGCGTGGCCGGCCCGCCTCGCGTGCACCGCCCCAGCCGGGCCCGCGGCCTCGCCCGACGGGGAGGAGGGAGGCCGCAGCGCCCGCCCGCCCGCCCGCCCGCCCGCCCGCCCGCCCGCGGGGCGCCGCTCGCGCCCCGCACCTACCTGCGGCGCCCGCGACCTGCCCGAGCCGCCCGCAGCCCGACCGCGGCCGGGAGACCCGAACCGCCCCGCCGCCGGTCCCGTCCGGAAAGGCTTCCGAGGCGCTCGGGTCCTCGACACTCGCCGCGGGGCCTGGCGAGCCGAGGGCGGGCCTTCGCCGACGGCGGCCAATCCCCGGGCGCGGGGCCGCGCGCAGCTCGAGCCGCCGAGCGCCGGAGCCCGGCCCGCGCCGCCCAATAGCACGGCCGCGTGGGCGGAGCCACGTAACGGTCGGCGTCGGCGGGGAGGGGGCCGGCCCGCCGAGGCGAGCGCGGGGCTTCTCGGGAGCCGACGCGCGGGAAGTGCGGGAAGACCCCCCTCCCCCGGGCCGCAGGGAGCCTCCGTCTTCGGAGGACGCGGTCGGGCGCGCGCGCGCGCGCGCGTCGAGGCTCCTGCGCTCAATCCCAGCGCCCGGGAGGCGCGGGGGGACGGCAGCCGTGAGTTGTAGGCCAGCCTGGGCTACAGAGAGGTTGTAACAGGCAGAGGGAAAACACGCCGGTCACACTCGTGCCATTTACTGCGGCTGTGACAATGAACCTCAAGAAACTGGAATCGCCCCAAGAATCCCTCGCGGGAGGAAGAAAAGCCAAAGCGCAGGGCCAGCACTGCTAGAGAGGGGCCAGAACCCCTTGTGGGAGAGCCTGGAGCCCGAAGATGGGCTGGCGGTGGAGCCACCTCAGCCGGCCCTTTGTCACTGGCTGTAGACGGTGGCCTTGGAGTTACAGGGTTGGATGCTTGTTGAGATCCTGCACTGGTCCGTCTTTTCTTGCAATTGTACAGTGTGAGTGCTTACTCTGCGCCATTGTGTTTTGGGTTTGTTTGGTTCGGTTTTACAGCTCACAGTTAAAAGACCTTGGTCTACGGGGATGTGTGAATAGTGGGAGGCTTGATAAAAACTAGGGACTGAAGCCAGGCATGGTGATGGCCAGAGTGAAACTCTACCTTGAAAAACAAAAGGTGGTACTAAATGCATTTCATTTTACATCGTGGATATCAGTTTATGGGGACTGGGGCACCGTGTGTCCTCCAAAACCTCATGTGTTCTGAATGCTTGGTTCCCAGTGGATGACAGCGTGCAAGGTGGAGCCTTGCTGGAGGAGGTGAGTGTTACAGCCATTTCCCCTTTGCTGGAGTTTGGCTCTCTCCTGCCGCAGTTGATGTGCAACCTCAGTTCTACTATCTTTTACCTGCCATCATGAAGCTTCTCCTTGAGACCATAAGCCAAAGTCCTTCCCCACTTGAGCTACTTTTGATCCGGTGTTTTGTGCCAGCAGCACAAAGGTAACTACAATAGTTTTCACACAGCTTTTTCATGCATCCTTATTTCGGTTAACCCTATCACTGACCCTCTTCTCCCCCCACCCCCATCCATCCAGCCCCATCTCTGTTCACAACTTATCACAATGTAAACCAGTGATGGGACGAAGCTGAAACAAAATATTAGCTTGTTAAATTTTGTCAATATAGAACTTAAGTGGTTTGTGAAATATATAGCTGAAAATGCAGAAGAGAGTACATAAGTCTGAATTTTCACTTTGGCTATTCACAGTAGACTGGGAAAATGGATTTGATGTCCAATAAAATTGTGCAAGCAAGCCAGGTGTGGTAGCACATGCCTTTACTTCCAGCACTCAAGTGGCAAGAAAGGAGAATCACTGTGAGTTCAAGGCCAGCCTGTGACTAGATTTAGGTCAGCCTGGGCTAGAGTGAGACCCTACCTTGAAAAATGTGCAGACAAAAAAAAAAAGAAAGAAAAAGCTTTCCTCCCCAGTATCCCACGCCCCTCCATCATTAAATGCTGCTCTCCCCACCTCATAAACCCTTTCTAGCTTCCTGGCCTCTATATACATTCCAAGTTAAAATACCCAAATCTAAGAGCTCAAAGCAAGGATCTCCATATGAGAGAAAACACGTAGCATTTGTCTTTGTGGGCCTGGATCAACTCATTATGTTTTCCAGTTTTATCTATTTTTCTGCAAACTTCATAATTTCCTTTTTCTTTACAGCTGAGTTAAATTTCATTGCATATATGTACCACATGTTCATTATTCATTCATCGGTTCATGGGTATCTAAGCTGATTTCTATTTCCTAGATATATATTTTTGTTTGTTTGTTTGTTTGTTTGTTTGTTTCCAAGGTAGGGTCTCACTCTACCTAGGCTGACCTGGAACTCACTCTGTAGTCCCAAGCTGGCCTCGAACTCACAGTGATCCTCCTACCTCTGCCTCACCAGTGCTGGAATGAAAGGTGTGGACCACCACTCCCAGCTTCCTAGCTATTTCTGAATAAAGCAGCAATGACTGCAGATGTTTGTCTCTGTAGTATAATTAGGGAGGCTTCTGGGAATATGCCGAAGCTTGTGTAATAGTTATTTTTTGTTGCTGTGAACAAATACTGACTAGAAGCAGCTTACAGAAGGGTTTATTTTCAGGTTACAGTTTCAGGGGAAACGGGGATATTTTACATCTGAACTGCAACAGAGTGGTATAGTTGGGTTGTGATGGTTTGAATCTGATGTCCCAGATAGACTATGTTTTCAGTACTTGGTCCCCAGCTGGGGGCCGTTTGGGCGATGGAGCCTTGCTTGAAGAGGTGTGCTGCTGGGGCAAGACTTTTGGGTGTTGTAGCCCAACTTCCTACTTGCCAGAACTTAGCTCATGCTTGCTGTTTTCTGCCAGCTGCTGTGGCAAGATGATATCCAGCTTCTGCTCTATCATCCTTTCTTTCCCTGCCATGCTGAGGGGAGGGGAGGGGAGGAGAGAGCGAGAGCGCAAACCAGGACCTACAGCCACTGCAAATGAACTCCAGATGCATGCACTGCTTTATGCATCTGGCTTTACATGTGCACTGGGGAATCAAACTCAGATTGTTAGGTTTGCAGGTGAGTGTCTTAACTGCTGAGCCATCTCTCCAGCCCAGACTTACTACTTTCTTGATGGACTTTTCTTTTAATCAGTATGGGTGAGCTTTATTTATCCTAGTTTTAAAGTTTTTTTCATCAGCGGTAAGAACAGTGACACTTGCTCATTTCCTTTTCTTTTTGTTTGGATAACTTTTTCTTTTAATTTTATTTGTTTGAGAGAGAGAATGGGTGCACCAGGACCCTCTAGCCACTGCAAACAAATTCCAGGCGCATTTGCCACCTTGTGCATCTGGCTTTACATGGGTACTGAGGAATCAACCTGGCTCCTTAGGCTTTGTAGGCAAGTGCCTTAACTGCTGAGTCATCCTCTCTCCAGCCTGGAATAACATTTTCTATCATCTCACCCTAAGATAGAATCTATCTTTAATGATGAGGTGTGCTTCTTGGAGGCAATAAAAAGATGTATCACACTATCTTATCTAATGTACTGGTCTGTGTCTTTTGGTTTGAAAATTGAGACCATTAATATTCAGTTATTTTTTTCTTTTACTGTTTTTCTATTTTTTTTTTCTAAGTAGGGACTCACTCTAGCCCAGGCTGGTCTCGAATTCACAGTGATCTGCCTACCCCTGCCTCCTAAGGACTGGGATTTAAGGTCTGTGCCACCATGCCCAGCTTGAGTTATTGAAAGGTACATATTGTTTCATTTTGATGACTTGGTAGCATTTGATATTTTCCTAATTCTAATTTTTAAAAATTATCTTGCTTTCTTTAAAAATATTATTTATTTGAAAGAGTGTGTGTATATAGGTGCCCCAGGACCTCTTGCCACTGCAAATGAACTCCAGATACATGTGCCACTTTGTGCATCTGGCTTTACGTGGGTACTGAGGAATCAAATCAAGCCTGGGTCGTTAGGCTTTGCAGGTAAGTGCCTTTAAGCACTGAGCCATCTCTCCAGCCCTATTTTTACATTTTTAACTTATATGCTAAATTATTATTCTTGCATGCTTAAGATGTTTTAAATATTTTTTAAATATTTATTCATTTTCAAGCAGAGAGATGAGAGTGCACACCAGGGCCACCACCTTGTGGGTCTGGCTTATGTGGGTACTGGGGAATTGAACCCGGGGCCTTAGGCACTAGAGGCAAGTGCCTTAACCGCTGAGCCATCTCTCCAGCCCCTGTTTTAAATATTTTTTATTTTTTAAAGAATATTTTATTGAAGCCGGGCGTGGTGGCGCACATCTTTAATCCCAGCACTCAGGAGGCAGAGGTAGGAGGATTGCCGTGAGTTCAAGGCCTCCCTGAGACTACATAGTGAATTCCAGGTCAGCCTGGACTAGAGTGAGACTACCTCGAAAAACCAAAAAAAAAAAATTTTTTTTATTGAGAGAAAGGCAGATAGGGAGAGAATGGGCACACGAGGGCCTCTAGCCATTGTAAATGAATCCCAGACGCATGCACCACCTTGCACATCTGGCTTTATGTGGGTAAACTGGTCCTTAGGCTTTGCATACAAGCACCTTAACCATTGAGCCATCTCTTCAGCCCCAAATATCTCCAAAATAGCCCCAAAATTATTTATTTGGAATCTGAGAGAGATAGATAGAAGACAGAGAGAATGGGCACACCAAGACCTCCAGATGCATGCATGTGCTACTTTGTGCATCTGGCTTTACATGGTGTTGTGGTTTAATTCAGGTGTTCCCCATAAACTTGTGTGTTGTGAATGCCTGATCACCAGCTGATAGCAATTTTGGAATTGGAACCATGTTAGAGGTGTGTTGTTGAGGGCAGGTTTATGGGTGTATAGCCAGCCAGCTTCCCTTTGCCAGTGTTTGGCACACCCTCAGCTATTCCAGGTCCGTAGCTAGGCCTAGCTAAAATACAGACATTTAAGATTTAACTAATATTTGGAGAAGAAAAAGCTGGCTTTGCAAAGATTTTTATCTCAGTCACCTTAACAAAATTGTAGATATTAAAGTGTTAATTTTGAAATTCTCCCCCCCACCCCCGATGTAGGGTCTCCCTCTAGCCCTGGCTGACCTGAAATTTCACTATGTAGTCTCAGGTGGCTTCAAACACATGACAATCCTCCTACCTCTGCCTCCCAAGGGCTGGGATTAAAGGCGTGCCACCATGTCCAGCAGCAGACTCCAAGTAATCTTAGCCAAAAGGCTGAGAAGTGATAGGCAAATTAAAAATACAAATTTATAAGATTAAATTAAGGGAGTGGCTTTATATGCAGACACTTTTACATGGTTTCCGGGCTTTGTCCTGTGTGAAATATACATAGATCGTATCAATGTGAGATTGCTATTTTTGCTACTGGGAAAATCAAGTTGTATTCAACATTATTTCCCTGGTAATGGAGTGTAGATTCTATGATAATTAATTTTTTGCCTTTGCTTGTGTGTGTTCACATGCATGTGGGTGCACAGTGTTCAGATGAGCATGCGCATGAGCTTGTCAAGGCCTTCTTCAGTCACTCCACTTTATTCACTGAGGTGAAGGTTGGCATACACAGTGTCAAACAATAATAGACCTTGCCTCAATCAAGGTGGAAGGTGAGGACTGACACATTAGACTATCTTCTGACCTTCATATATACACCATGACATGCATACATCCCCCCCACCCACACACACATTGAAAAATAAGCTTGCCAGGCATGGTGGTGCACACCTTTAATCCCAGCACTTGGAAGGCAGAGATAGGAGGGTCACTATGAGTTGGAGACTAGCCTGGGACTACAACAGAGTGAGCACCAGATAGACCTGGGAAGCCCTACCTTGAAAAACAAAATTTAATTAATAAATAAAAAAGAAGGCTATCAAGATCAAGCAATATGCTGGGCGTGGTGGCGCACGCCTTTAATCCCAGCACTTAGGAGGCAGAGGTAGGAGGATTGCCGTGAGTTCAAGGCCACCCTGAGACTACATAGTGAATTCCAGGTCAGCCTGGACTAGAGCGAGACCCTACCTCGAAAGAAAAAAAAAAAGATAAAGCAATATGATTCACAAAAAGACGTTGAATTTAGAGCTTCTATATTCATTAAATCATTATGAGGCAGAATAGAAAGTTAGAATTGTGGTGCATGATGGGCTGGAGAGATGGCTCAGTGGTTAAGGCACTCACCTCCAGTGCCTAAGGCCCTGGGTTCAGTTCCCCAGGACCCACATAAGCCAGACCCACAAGGTGGTGGCCCTGGTGCTTGCGCTCTCTCGCTCTCTTGCGCTCTCTCTCTCTCTCTCTCTCTCTCTCTCTCTCTGTATCTCTGCTTGAAAATGAATAAATAAAATATTTTTTAAAAATTGTGGTGCTTGGGAAAGGAAGGTGGCCTACTCCTGGTATTTCATCTGCTTTCTGCCGATAAAAGCAGGAAACTCCACATGTCATTGATAAGCCCAGGTCACCAACAGAAATAATAAGTTTGTTTTCCTAAAGACATCTTGTCCAAGGCTATAAATAAACTGTGCTTTATTAGGTCCCAAAATGATTCTATGAGCTAGTAGTTACTTTGACCTGTCATTTGGTGTCCTATCTATGAAGTGATATTGGAGAGAAGGACACTGAGTCAAACTGTTACTTAGACTGTAATCTCGGCACTCAGGAGGCAGAGGTATGAGGATCGCCATGAGTTTGAGGCCACCCTGAGACTACATAGTGAATTCCTGGTCATCTTGGGCTAGAGAGAGACCCTACCTCTAAAAAAACAAGTTTATTAATGCCAATGCCAGACAGCCACGGCTGAGGTCTGAAGGAGAAAGCCTTCAGTCCCACCAAAGCATAATGTGTGAATTAGAGGGTGTAAGAGAGGTGGGGAGGTGATATGCATGTGGCTCAGGCCTATGTAACAGTCACATATAGGAGTTGGGAAGTAGGACTTAGCTACTGTGTACCTCATATGATTAATGGAT
The DNA here is from genome assembly GCA_004024765.1 of Zapus hudsonius. NCBI lineage: Eukaryota > Metazoa > Chordata > Mammalia > Rodentia > Dipodidae > Zapus > Zapus hudsonius. The sequence continues at coordinate 81,977 of PVHP010000902.1, forward strand.
CACCTGTAGTCTCTGGCTGCTTAAAGCCCAGTTAGTCTGCTTAGCTCTTCCTGAAAGCTAGCTTACAGCAAGTTGCCTATCAGCTTTGGGTAGAGAGGCTGCAGGAGTGTGACCAGATTTGTAAGATCAAGGTATCCTCTGGATTCCAGAGTGGCTTCTGGTATATCCTTGGCTAATGCAGCAGAGTGTGCATAGACTGTTGTCCCTGTGTTTCCCTTTATATAAACCAGTCTCCAATAGTCATACTCTGGTGAGGTATCAAGACTTCTTTTTCAAGAGGAAACAACTTGGGCCATAGCAAGAAAAGGTACACCTTCGGGCTGCCTCATCCTCAGGAGGCCCCAGTCACTGGAGAACACTGAACAGGCTGTGGGAGAGGGGTCCATGGCAAAGAACTTGGAAAGGGCCTAGCAGCCAGACAGAAACAAACATCTGGGAGGGCTCTGTATAAGGGCAGTGTGCCTAAGTAGTTGGTACTGGTGTCAAATAAGGATGCAGGATATAGAACCTGTGTGTACAGCCAGGAGCCTGACATCCTGATTTCAGAGACTGGACCCATGTAGGACTTGTGACCCATTTCTACTCAACACTAGGATATGGGTCTTGTTGCCAATGGGCGTCCCCATCAAGCCTGGCTTGGCTCAAGCAATTTTAAAAAAGATTTTACTTATTTGAGAGAGTGTGTGAGAGAGGAAGAGGCAGACACAGAAAATAGGCATGCCAGGGCCTCCAGCCACATGTGCCACCTTGTGCATCTGGCTTTACATGGGTACTGGGAATCAAACTTGGGTCCTTTTGCTTTGCTGGCAAAAGCCTTAACTGCTAAGCCATCTCTCCAGCCCTTAAGCATTTTTTCTTGAGTTCAAAGTAAGTCATAGAGGACCTTGGACCCCAGGGGATTGGTAAGGACAGAAAGGGTGAATTTGAGCCCATTTCTCCCCAAATAGACCAGCAATTCATCATACCTAGGCTAGGACATCCCAGTGAAGGTCCACCCTGTATTCGCTGCTGTGAGGCAGCTACAGAGGCAGAGGGAGCCTAGACTGTGAGGGTTGTGGCTGACCAGGGCAGAGGCCACTGCACTGTTTCTCTGGCCCCATGACTGTGCCTTTCCCTCCAGAGGCTACTTTTGATTTAATAAATCTCTGGTGTTGACGGTTCATCCTGTGGCCCACCTAAGACACACTCGCACCCTAGCTTCTGCCCAAGAACAGGCAGGGAAGCAAGCAGGCAGACTGCCTGGCCCGTAAGCTTCCATCAGTGCTCTGGAAAACACAATAGGAGGAAGACGATTCTCACCTGAGCATCTGCCTCACCATGGGACATCTAGTTCCTGTTGTCCCTACCAAGGACTTTAAATGCCCCTACTTATCACAGCCTCAGAGTTTATCAGCAGCTCACATTCAAGTTCAGAATCCTACAAAGTCGGACTTGCCAAGGAGATGGCTGACCAATTTCCTTTGCTGAGGTGATCCTGCAATGATTACTGGTCACAGGGATCTAAGAGCTTCCAGGGCTCATGCAACCATGCACATAGAACCACCCAGAGGATGTGGGACCACCTCCTACCCAAGACCATCCAGTGCACATAGGGACCCCAGGTATATCCAAGACCACTGGATCTCCAATAAGGTTCTGCTTCTGTTTTTAATTTATTTATGTGTGTGTATCTTGCTGCTACAAATACCAATCTGGCTGTATGTGAATGTCTGGGAACTGAACTTGCCCAGTAGACTTTGTGAGCAAGTGTCTTTAACTGCTGAGCCATATTCTCAACTCCACTGCTTTTTTTTTTTTTTTTTTTTTTTTTTCCCAAGGTAGGGTCTCACTGTAGCCCAGGCTGACCTGACTCATTCTGTAGTCCCCAGGCTGGCCTCATCCTCCTACCTCTGCCTTCCAAGTGCTACAATTAAAGGCATGTACCACAATGCCCAGTACTGCTTGTTTTAAAAGTGGGTTTTCATGGTCCTTTCTTGTGTCAAACATAATCAACTTTTCTGCAAAAACTAGTCTGGCTATGGAGAACTGAGCCACAGTTATGCCTCTTATGTTGAAGGCAGGAAAGGCCCGTTTCAATAGAAATCTGTTCCTATTATCTGATCAGAGAAAAGACCAACTGGGTAGAATTATGAGAGACAAAAGGTGCTCTGCTCCCCTGCCTGATAGACACATGTATGTGCATGTGTGACTTTGTGCACATGAACACCTAGCCATGTGTCTGTGTGCCTGCACATGTGACCGATGTGCACATGGGCAGGGTAGACCCAGGGGCATTCACACATGTGAATTCACACAGCCCTGACCCAGACCTAGTGTCAGGCTCTTTAACTCCCAGTTGGCATAAAGGCAAACTCTGAGTTAGGTATGGTAACAAGGATGGATAACACACAGATCAGAGGGTTCTGGTCCTGGGAACTCTGTCCAAGTCATAGGCAGTGAATGTGGCCATGGAAGGTTCTGGTCCATGCTGGCTCTTGGGGCATAGACTACTAGTAATCTGTTGGCCGTGCTTAGTAGTAGAGGTTAGCTCTGTAGTGTGAACTCATAGGTGTTGGTCTCCCAGCAAGAGGGATCCTTGTTCAACATGCTGCGCTCCATGAAGGTTACATGGCCATCTGCATCCACGAGAATGATGGTGTTGGTTCTGAAAGATAACATTCACCCTGCATCCCATCAGAGCCAAAGCTGGGGGCCAGATCTGAGGCAGGCTCACACTCAGCTCTGGCTTCAGAAGGGTCATGCATGAAGAGCAGCTTCAGCCTTGGGGGTATGGGAAGGCTCACTGGGGGGCATCTGGGCTCCCTGCCCAGTCCCACACTGGGTAACTTCTATCACCTCTGCTCTAGAACACCGTAGTCTACCTGTCTTCCTTCTATAGAAACACTACCACCCATCCACTCCTCTCAGGGCAACCCTGGGGCTGACCATACACTTTCCCAGCAGGAGCACCCTAGGCTTCTAGATACCCGGCCATGCTTGATTCCCCAAGAAGTCAAGCTCTCAACCACTTGGGGATCAAAACTTGCTCACCTAGAAAACATCTGTCACCTTCCTTTCTAACAGTGGGTTCCATTCACCCTGCAGTCAAGTTCAGATGGGACAGAAATTCTGGAATTCACTAAAGGGAAGGAGCCTGGGTATGAAGTATGGGGCACTGAATGGGATGGGAAAATGCTTGGGCAGTCCCAGCCCCAGGTACCTGGTGCCGTAATTGGTGCTGCGCACACAAACAGCTGCATACTTGCTCAATATCGGCTGTATGTACTCCCGGCCCTGGTCCTCAATGGCTGGGTCTGGTAGCTGTCTGAAAGAACAGAGAAACAGGGGAGCTGTTAATCTCCTTACTGCCTAATCATATCCCTGTGTAGCTGGGGGATCCTACCTGCCATGCTAACAGCCTAAGGCTCCCAAGGAGACCCTGGCCTCAGAAAGCAGCAATGAAGGAGAATCATAAAGCTTGTTTGCCACTTTCCTCTGTTACCTTCCCACTTAAGATTATCACTGAGCCCAGGCATCCAGGTGGTACATGCGTCCCCTGCTTCCTCTAGAGGTGTCCTGTGGGCATCTGTCCATAGACAGGAGCCCGCTCAAGCCCTGAGACTCAACAGTCAGAAAAACTGGCACCAGGTATATAGTTATCAACGAGAATAGCCAGGACCCATCACAGTCCTGTCCAGTATGACAATAATGAGGACCATGTGGACTCCCAGCATGGTTCCCCCAAGGGGTTGGGTGAAACTTAAGCTGAAAGGTGTTATGGTTCAAAGGTCTAGAGGACAGGACCCGGTAGGGGACAAGAGCCCGCCAGGGGGGGGGGGTCCTCAGAGGAAATGCAGGATAAGCAAGGTGGATAGGGTAGGATGGACACTGGCCCAGCCTGGCTGGGGGAGGGAGGATACATGGGTCTGCAAGCAGGATTAAGGCCAGCTTGGCAGACACCAGGACCACTTGCTGGGATGGCTCATTCAAAGGCCTATGGGCATGGAAGAATGTAGAGATACCATCAGCCCAGGGACAGTTATATCCGTGCCCAATGCTTAGCCCTAAAGTTAATGAAAACAGTACATGGGAAAAGATGTCAACCTCACAATATGCTCTGACCCTGGCTGCTGGATTCTCTGATTTTTCATGCTAAGGTTCATTGAACATCTAAAACCTTCCAGAATCTCCAACTACCCTTCCTAGGGCAGAAGAAAGCCTTCTCGGACCTCTAAGAGCACAAAGCCTCTTAAGAGCACAGGCCCAGTGCTGCCCCATCTTCCATCATCCAGGGCCCCTGACTGCATCTCCAAGGGAAGCAGGTCTAGGTATCAGTGAATCGAGAACAGCATGTTGGGCAGGCTTCCCTGTGGCTGAGTAGCCAGCTCGGTCACCTCCATGAGCCTCTAGGGAAGCACCGCCTTCCGCCCCTGGCTGGCCATTTCAGAGGGACCTGCCCACTTACGCCTCCTCATTGTTGAGCACATCCAGAAGCTGGGCAACAAGGGCATCCTTGGGGAGTTCCTGGCACCGCTCCACTGCCTCCATGAAGAGCTGCTTGCCAAAGCACAGCTTCCTCCAGGGTGTTTCCAGCAGTGCGTTGCTCAGACCATAGGTTCCTACAAGGTTTCAGGGTAAACTTCCACCCTCTCATCTGCTCAGCTGGCATAAGGGACAGGAAGCTGCACCAAATTGAGGCCAAACTGCCCCCAAACTCCACTACTTTAACCATTCAGGAGTGGAGAACTAAAGTATGCGAGCACAAGGTACAGATGCCTAGATGGGCAGATGAAAGCAGGATGAACAACATACATCTCAATGGGCATCCATTTTCAGTCAAGAGTGTGGGACAACCATCAATTCAAGGGCAGGAGTAGTCCTGATTCATGTTAGCAATTGGGCATAAACAGAATCTGAGCAGAGTACTGCCCACCTCCATGTACTAACTGGACTCCTGGCTGGGGGAGCAGAGGCTTCCATGTAGAAACTCAACTGTAGTTTCTAAAAATAGGTAAGTTACGGAGTGGCTAAAGGGGTATGACCAAAAGGAAAAGTGTTTTTCATGTCATGAAAGTACAGGGTTCAGATAAGCTAGAGAGGCCCTCTGGAGCATTTTCTCCAGAGGCACAAGTAGAAGGGGAAGGTGGCTTAGAGTCAAGCGTCCCAAACAAGGTACTAAAGAAACTTGAATCTGACTAGCTCCAGCTGAGTCCCAGGAAGACCATTCTGTTCAATAGTGGTGCTGGGAAATTGGGTAGACAAAGGAGTTGGAGCCAGGTGTGGTGGTGCATCCCTTTAATCCCAGCACTAGGGAGGCTGAGGTCATAGGACTGCTATGAGCTCTAGAACAGTCTCCCTTAGAGTAAAACCCTACCTTGGTAGGGGGGGATAAAATCAAGTTGGTCTTGACCTTATACCATATGCAAAAATTAACTCAAGGGCTAGAGAGATGGCTCAACAGTTAAGACACTTGCTTGCAAACCCTGATGACCCAGGTTCAGTTTCCTGGTACCCACATAATAGCACATGCAGCTGGAATTCATTTGTAGCAGTACAAGGCCATACTACTCCCATTCTCATTTTCTCTCTTTCCCTCCCCCCGTGCAAATAAATATTTTAAAAATTAACTTGAGCTGGGTATGGTGACTCAAGCCTAAAATTCCAACACTCGGGAAGCAAAGTTCGGAAGATTAATGTGAGTTTGAGGCCAGCTTAGACTACAGAGCAAGTTCCAAGTCAGTTTGGACTACCCTGTCCCAAAACACAAACAAATAAAAGATTAAGCTAGACCTACGACCTAAATGAAAGAGTTAAAAACTGAAAACCTCTTTGAAGAAAAAGTTTCATGCCTTAGATTAGGTGATAATTAGGCAAGACAGCATAAGAAATAACAACAACAAATAATAATAAATAGAAGGAAACCCAAGGGAAGACAAATGAGATGATTTTTTTTTTAATTTTTTGAGATATGGTCTCGCTGTAGCCCAGGCTGACCTGGAATTCACTATGTAGTCTCAGGGTGGCCTTGAACTCATGTTGATCCTCCTACCTCTGCCTCCCAAGTGCTGGGATTAAAGGATTGAGCCACCACGCCCAGCTTGATAGCATATCTTTTTTTTTATTTTATTCATTTTCAAGCAGAGAGATACAGAGAGAGAGAGAGAGAGAGAGAGAGAGAGAGAGAGAGAGAGAACGAGCACACCAGGGCCACCACCTTGTGGGTCTGGCTTATGTGGGTCCTGGGGAATTGAACCCTGGGCCTTAGGCACTGGAGGCAAGTACCTTAACCACTGAGCCATCTCTCCAGCCCTGATAGCATATCTTAACCCCACACTCTTCAGTTTACTTTCGGCCAATATTCCTTCCTTTATCTTCCCACTTTTGGCCCCTTTAGTTCTTCCCCTCTTTTTTTGAGGCAGGGTCTCACTCTAACACAAGCTGGCCTTGAACTCATGGAGATCCTCCTATCTCAGCCTCCTGAGTGCTAGGACTAAAGATGTGTGCACCATGCCTGGCTTAGTTTCCTCTTCTATCCCAGGCTGCCTGGAACTCATAGCAAGCCTCCTACCTCAGACTCCCAAGTGCTGGGATTACAGGTGTGAGCCACTTTGCTTTTATTTTCTACTTATCCCTACCATTCCAATACTAATTACTAGTCTTATTGTGTTTTCCTAATTTTCCTTTCTACTCATATCCACAATGACTAATATATTAGTATACATAGTACTTTACTCCTTAAAATGATTAGCACTTGAGAAGTAATTCTTAAGTTGTTTGGGGATTTCAGGTCTGGCTTCTCTTCTTGTAGGCTGATCCTGCATGCATTCCCACAGACCCACCACTAGAGATTTCTGGCTTCTGTTCTTGTCATGATCACTCTGTGGACCCATGATTGGGGCTTTTAGGTCTGGCCTCTCTCTGGTGCCAGCTCTTGATCTCTGCTGTGTTCTTATAGACCAGCCACTAGGGATTGCAGGTCTGGCCCTCTCTCATGCTGGCTCTGATGCCACTTGCTTTTCTCCTGTGCCAACTCTGGTGTGTGCCCTCCCAGCATTCCCCCTTTGCTTCAGTGGGCCAACCATCGCTGATCTCAGATCTAGCTTTCCTCCTGTGCCTCTCCTCAAATAACTTAATGATGTAACTAAAGGCCTTGGAAAAACTAGGACCAACCCACACCTCCCTCCTAAAAAGGAGGGAGGAAGGGAAGGACCAACATCACATAGAGCAGCCATAGTTATAGTTTAGCTCGGAAGTGCCCCTACAGATGGCAGAGCCTCACACGAGGAAAGGGCACCAGTAGGTTTGTGCAGAGTAGCTGGGTAGGAGGCACAAGAAGCCACCTTTCAGGTGTTGGGGGGCTGCCTCCTCTAGGATCCCACAGGCCTAGAGCATTTGCCAGAAGGAGGCACTCTAGAGAGCATCCTGGCTCACCTATGTCACAATCATGAGAAGCTAGAAGCCAGCCCTGGTGTCAACCAGTGTGGGTGTGAGGACTGGTATGAAGGAAGCTAGGACTACGAGCACCACGATTAGCCCTGGAGCTCTATCAGCCTGAGGCAGAGATAGGATAAGGGCACTCAGCTATCCTAAAGGCCAGCTCTCCACTTCCCTTGAGTCCCTCCTGGAACACTCAACATTTTAGGTCTAGCATTGACCATCATTTGGAAAGAGTGACCTGTGATCTGAACTCTTACCTGAAGACTGGTGCCAACTGCTAATAAAGTCCCAATGTCTTGAAGATGCAGGAACTATATGCAGAGGAGCACTGTCATACAGAAATGGGATGTGGCTGGGCGTGGTGGCGCACATCTTTAATCCCAGCACTCAGGAGGCAGAGGTAGGAGGATCACCATGAGTTCAAGGCCACCCTGAGACTACATAGTGAATTCCAGGTCATCCTGGGCTAGAGTGAGACCCTACCTCAAAAAACCAAAAAAAAAAAAAAAAATGGAAAGAGAGAAAGAAAGAAATGGGATGTGGGTGATACTGAAGACACTAACTCTCTCCATTGGGGAGGGACACCAGCAAGGAGTGGCCCACAGGCAGGCCTTGAGCCCAGACTCTGGTCTAGCAGGTTAGTTCATTCTGTGCTGGGTTAGACCATTCATGCTATATCTCAGGGGTGCCTACCATCAAACACTGACTTCCCTTCTTCTGAAGTGGCTTAAAGAGGTGAGGCAATGTGAGACACCTTACGCCCAAACTGGGGTTGGGGCTGGCAGAAGAGGTTTCCAGGAAATCACAACACCTGAGGAGGGAGGGGACAGCAGGGCCCAGCTGCAGAAGGCACAACCTGGGCACAGGAGCAGTGAGAGGAGAAGGGGTTTCAGGGTAGAAGACATGGGCTAGGCGTGGGCACTGGATGCAGGAAGTATGCATGTGAGAGGGGTTGGAGTGCTGTGTGTGTATCAGTGAAGACTGAGAATGGCCAGGCAAGAGATGGGGCTGTGAGGTGAGCCCAGTGCTTGCCACCTGGGGTTTGGGCTTAAGGCAGGAGTCAGAGGTTAGCAAGCCCTCTCCAGGAAAAGCCAAGGGGAAAGGGGACAGAGGGCAGGGGGCGCCCTTGTTTACAGGTCCAGGCCATTGTCCCATACTGACCATCTAAGGTATACAAACAGGCATCGTTCCAAGAGAATAATGTAACAAGAGATTGATCTCTGAAAAGCACAGTGTCCCTGACACAAGCAGACTCCACCATGTTGGGTTGTCAAAGCAGGCTCACCTGGTGTCAGGATGATGGGCTCAGGTGCCCCCCGGTTCCCATAGTAGCAAACAATGTCTCCTTTTGCTGTGCTGCAGATGAAAACCAGAAGTCAGATGGGAGCCACAGACACCCTGCTCCCAGTGCTACCCAATGATCTCGTAGCCATTTTCCCCTAAGCCCCAGCTAGTGACCAGCGTAAGGACAGTGGCTCACTTTCACCAGCCAAGAGTGTAAAAGGCTGGGCCCTGGAGATACTGGCCCCTGTCCAGCCTCACAGGCACATTTCTGTCTCGTAATTTGGGACCATCAGTAGGGAAGAAGCAGCACATGAAAGTCCCTCCTGCCTTCCTGAAGATTCATGGCCATGAACAAGTGACAACGACAGAGCTGGAACCCCTTCTGAAGAGCCAAAGCTCCCATTCCCACAATGTATCTCTAAGAGCTTCTGGCAGGTAGCCTCAGGGTAGGCTTCTGAACAAAGTGGCAAAGCCCACTTTTTCCTATTCTCATGTGCTGAGTAGACATTTTATAATCCTTTAAAACATCCTATTGCTAAAGATGTTCCAATTCCTCAATACCAGTTGGAACTTGGAATGTCTATTTTTAAAAGTGTCTCTGTGTTCTGTAAGACACCTTCCAGTGTCAAATATCAGGCAAGGAGATCTGTGCTTTCAGAGTGGATAAAAAGAAAGGGGTGGCTTTGGGTACCGGGGAGACCCTTATGCTACTATCCCACCCTTAGCCACTAGTTCATGTACCTTTCACATTCTTCCTTACACCGCCCTTAATCTTTAAGATGTTTGGCTAATGATTTTGGAGATGTTGCTCGCAGGCAAAAAACATTTAAGGCATCATACAAGGACCTGTGGAACTGGATATCCATGCTGGGCCCTGCCAGAGTTGTCACAGGCTACATAAATGGCAGAGCTTGACCCAGGAGCAGCTATAGCCAGGACAAGTCTCTCCCTTCTAGGTCTTTCTAAAAATAAGTGTGTGTGTGTGTGTGTGTGTGTGTGTGTGTGTGTGTGTGTGTGTGTGCATGTACATGCATGTGGAGCCCAAAGGTCTATGTCAGGTGTTTTCTTCAATTGCTCCCTACCTTACTTATTGAGACAGGGTTTCTCACTGAACCCAAAGCTCGCCAATCTGATTTGGCTAAATAAGCTAGCTAGCAAGCCCTGGGGATCCTCCTGTCTCAGTCTCCCAAGCACTGAGATTAGAGGCCACTGGTTACTATTCCTAGCATTTTACCTGGGTCCCCACGCTTACTCAGGTCCCCATGCTTACACAGCAAGCACTTTACCCACTGGGCCATTGTCCCAGCCTCAGGAATTTGTTTCTTTATTGGTGCCCACCAGAAGGATAATTACTCACCCTCTGATAGCTGGTGCCCTTTAGCCTCAGCCTTGGTATCAGTAGCAGCCTGATCTATGGGATACTCTTAGTCACCACCTGCCCTCTGGGCTGCATTTGGGGTAGCCTGACCCTGCCAGCTCCATAAGCCAAGAGTGCTGCTCAGATTCCCAGAGGCCCATGCGCAAAATCCATCCATATAGCTACTCTACTGAGCACCCAGGCCTGCCTGCATCACAGCCACTGCTCTGGCCTCCTGGGGCTGGATCAGACATATGCAACTACTATGACAGTACACAGTGGGATTCATGTTTGGGAAGAGAGAGTCCCAAAAATGAAAGGGGAGGAGGCCTTTGGGCAGCAAGCATCACACCAATTCCCACTCTGGGCCTTTCTCCTATGGGCCACTGCATCTCACTCAGCCTCCACACTGAAAGAATCAATCCATGTGGCACAGAACATGCCACTGTGCCACACAGTTCAATGGATGCGCAAGGCACACTGGGCCTGGGACTCAGAGGCCCATGGACCTGCCCTTGTGGAAACAGACATATGGGCATGGACTGATAGAAAGGTGCTAATGTCCTCTCTGGAGATGAAGCCACTAGGCAAACAGCATTCACTTCTGAGCCTGGGAAAGGGAAAGATGGAGAAGTGGAGAGTGCCAAAGGGAAGGAAGGATATTAAGTCCTTGACAAGCCAAGCATACAAAACTTCAGTAGTTCCTGTGGCCACATCTCCAATATAAGAGTCACTTTTCTCAGTACCTGGTCAGGAGTGCTGCAAGCTGTTACTTAGTACCTCTATGGGAAGGGGTAGATGCCCTGCTGATACCACCTGACACACACTACTCTTCATAGTCCCAGCACTGCCAGCTCCCCACTGCAGCGCTCTTGTTGCAGGGAGCCAGCAGCCTTATACTGTTCCAAGAAGCCCTGAGCTTTGCTCCCAGTCCTGTCAGTAGGTCTGAGATAGGCTAGGTCTTTAGATGCTTGCCAAGCCTACTGCAAACACATCCTGGTTGTCAAAGCTAACTGGATCGGAGGGCTATGTGCAGAGGCACTGAAGACCAGTCCTCCAAGACAGACCCACCTCAAATCAGCTGCTATGAGGTTGAAGCCGTTGTACAGATGACCCTCTGCGGAGACTTTCTTCAGGTAAGACAAGCTGTCCATGTCAGTGGTCAGAAAGTGGGTTACAAGTTCACCTGTGGGCATGGGACACATATCTATGGCCAAAGCAGCAAGGATGAGCCCCTGTACCAGGAAAGACTGGAGTAGGATCCTTGAGGGACACAGGAAGGGCTCAACTAAGGCCTGAACCATCTAGATTCAGCTACTTCTCAACTGACTAGGCCACCACAGGGAATGGTTTCTAAAATATTTTCTGGGCAGGAGACATAGCTCAGTAGTCCAATCCTTGCCCAGCCTGCCTGATGCCCTGGGGTCAATCCCCAATATGGTCAAGTAAGTAAATAAATAAAAGTTGCTACATTGTATCTGTATGGAAATCCAGCATGAAGGGCAATGAAAATTCAGTTAGGGGTTGGTGACATACTGTCAGGAGTGACTCTTTGGGACATAATGAGCTTGGAAAACACTCCCTAAGACCTCTGTGGGGCTCTCATAGTGATGCCTGGCCCTCCCTTCTCTCTGGCTTTCCTTCTGTCTTTGCCATGTGAGGGACACATGGAGAGGATGGGATATAGTAACAAAACTGGAATGACACCTTCCTCCGCTTCCCTATCCATTACCCACCTCTCCCCAATCTTACATAGGCCCTGCCTCACCTTGGCTCTGCCCTACAAGGAGCAGCCATACCCCCATACCTCTGCCACGAGCATCCTTGTCCTGCTGGGGCTGTAGATAGTTGGTGAGCGCCCCCAGCTTCCCTCGTGTGCTGATGCCCAGCCATGTGCCTCCTTCCCTGCCTTCTTCCATGTCGAGCCCTACGACCAGTAACAGAGTTACCACCAGCCACATTCACCATAATGTGCTGTCCTACCCCATGTCATTCCAGTCCTCTGTCCTACTCCATGTCATTCCCTCCTCAATCATATAGGTTGGCCCAGTAGTCCTGGCTGTGGGGTAGAGGGCTCCAATTCTTTATGGAGAAGCAACCCCTAGAACTCACAATATAGAGCAAGCAATATTTTGCCTCACAGAACAATTCAGCCACCAATCAAATCCAACCTGACAGAGGACCTTGAAACTTAGGAATTCCACTTCCCACTTCTATAGAACATGTTTGATGCTTGGGCCAATGTTATCAATGCTGCTGGCCACCAGGCCCCATACTATGTTGGACAGGCTCCCTAAGCCATAGAAGAGGAGCTGGGAGGTACAGCTTAGTAGTGAGAAAGAGGAAGGGAGAGAGAGAGAAGGATCCCATCAGACTCCCAGACCACAGTAGGAGGGGACCTTGCTAGAGTACAAGGTCATTGTAGTCTAGAGGCAAAAATAATGCTGTTATTAAAATGGTATTTTTATAGCAAAAATCAATTCTAACAGAAAAATAAAAGATGAAACAATAGGAAGGAAGTAAAACTCTTATTTGTAGAAAGAGGGATTATGTAGTAAGAAATCTCAAAAATAACACAAAACAAAATATTAGAACTAGTAAATGGATGTGCAAACCAGAACACTCATTTATTATTTGTTTTGCTTACTATTTTGAAACAGAATCTAATGCAACTCAGACTTCCCTAGAACTTGCTATCTAGCCAAAGAGATCTTCCTGCTTTCACCTCCTAAATGCTGAGATTACAGGCATGAGCCACCATGTCTGGCTTGAGTGGCGCTAGAGACCAAACCCAGGGCTTCACAGATGCCCTAATGAGGGTCCTCCTCAGCCCTAATTTGATTTTGCTAAGGCAGGGTCTTGACATATAGTCCAGGTTGGCCTGAAACTCAGAGTGATGATCCTATCTCAGTCTCCCAAGTGCTGAGATTACAGGCCTGCTCCACCACACCTGACATAGAAATGAAAATAAACATACCATTTAAATAAATAAACACATGGTAATATATATATATAAAATTAGGGGGTGTTTGAGGTAGGGTCTTGCTTTAGCTCAGGCTGGAATTCACTATGTAGTCTCAGGGTGACCTCAAACTCATAGCAATCCCCCTACCTCTGCCTCCCAAATCCTGGGATTAAAGACATTCGACACTATGCCAAACCATTTAAATATTTTAAAAGACCACTTACCAAAACCAATTTACACATTTAATGCAATCCCCATCAAAATTCCATCCAAAACCTCAGCACTTGGGAGGCAGAGGTAGGAGGATTGCCATGAGTTCAAGGCCACCCTGAGACTACATAGTGAATTCCAGGTCAGCCTGGACTAGAGCGAGACCCTACCTCGAAACCCCCCCCCAAAAAAAATTCCATCTACATTCTTCATCAAAATAGAAAAAACAATCCTCAAATTCATTTAGGAGCACAAAAAACCTCAAAGAGCCACAGTAACAAAACCAGCATGGTACTGGCACAAAACAAACACATAAATCAATGGAACAGAATAGAGGAACCAGATGTAAACTTAGGCAGCTACAGCCATCTGATTTTTGACAAAAATGCCAAAAATATTCATTAAAGAAAAGACAGCCTCTTTAATAAATGGTGCTGGGAAAACTTGTTATCTATATGTAGAAAAATGCAAATAGATCCTTATCCCTCTCCATAGGCAATAACTTTCTGACTATAACCTAACCCCAGTTTCTCAGGAAGTAAAATCACTAATCAACCATTGAGGCCTCATGAAATTAAAAAGCTTTTGTTCAGCAAATGACACTGTGAGCAGAGCAAAGAGGCAACCTACCCAATGGGAGAAAATCTTTGCCAGCTATACATCTGACAGAGGATTAATATCCAGGATATTCAAAGAACTCAAAAACTAAATAATAAGAAATCAAACAAAGCCGGGTGTGGTGGTGCACGCCTTTAATCCCAGTACTTGGGAGGCAGAGTTAGGAGGATTGCTGTGAGTTCAAGGTCACCCTGAGACTACATAGTGAATTCCAGGAGGTCAGCCTGGGCTAGAGTAAGACCCTACCTCGAAAAACAAAACAAAAAAATAATAAAAAAAGTGAGCTGACTCCTCACTGCCCCCCCCCAACAGATCTTAAGCAACCCTCAAAAGGTCAAACCCACTTTTAAATCTCTAATCTACATTCAGAAGAAAGTTCAAAGGGGCTGGGGACTTTGTGGTAGAGTGCTTGCCTAGCAAATGCAATGCCTTGGTTCAGTCCCCAGCACTGCATAAAAAAAAACAAATAAATAAAAATAAGTTCGGGCTGGAGAAATGGCTCAGCGGTTAAGGCACTTGCCTCCAGTGCTTAAGGCCCTGGGTTCAATTCCCCAGGACCCACATAAGCCAGACCCACAAGGTGGTGGCCCTGGTGAGCTTTCTCTCTCTCTCTCTCTCTCTCTCTCTCTCTCTCTCTCTGTATTTCTCTGCTTGAAAATGAATAAAATATTAAAAAAAGAAAAAAGTTCACAGTACAAAATTTAACAATAATATTTCTAGAAATACAAAACTGCACTCCAAACAAGCCTTTGGTCCCCTATCTGTGGAGTAGGGATGCATAGGTAGGAAGAGGAATGCAGACATGAAAACACACATGGGCCAGGCATGGGGCACAAGCCTTTAATCCAAGCACTCAGGAAGCAGAGGTAAGACGATCCCCATGAGTTCAAGGACACCCTGAGACTACATAGTGAATTCCAGGTCAGCTTGTGCTAGAGCAAGGCCCTACCTCAAAAAAACAATCCCTGCCCCACAAAAAAAAAAAAAAAGGGGGGGGATAACAACTCATTATTTGACCACTGAATAATGTAACTCATTATGGGCAATAAACATATATTTTAAAAAAATGGACACACACAACGGGGACGCTTCATAGTGGCCAAACAACGTGGCCCCCTCCATGCAGGCTGACCACTTCTTCCAGGACTCCGTATCATGTGACGCCATACGGACATGCAGAGTGGACAGTTACAAGGGACGTTTGATGCTGCAGCTGGCTAGCCCAACACTGACTCTGCCCCTGAGGCCCATCCATTCCCACACTCAGCACTTACACTTGGAAGCAGGGTCATTGCTGGCATCTCTTGGGATTTGTACTTTCATGGAACCCTGGGAACGGGTGGGGATATACTGATTGGCTCCCTACCAGATAGGAAAAAGACTTACCACTGAGGATCTCATTGTTGTTCCCCCAAAAATCTGCCAACTTGGATGGTCTGTGATAGAATTCATCTCTGTTAGCTGCCAGGATAAGTCTGAGAAAAGAAAGCATGACTGGTCATCCCAGATGGACACAGGAAAGCTGCATTCTGGGTCTCTCCCAGTTACACCGCCAGCCTTCTTTTTTTAAATATTTTTTATTCATTTTCAAGCAGAGAGAGAGAGAGAGAGAGAGAGAGAGAGAGAGAGAGAGAGAGAGAGAGAACACCAGGGCTACCACCTGTGGGTCTGGCTTATGTGGGTCCTGGGGAATTGAACCCAGGGCCTTAGGCACTAGAAGCAAGTGCCTTAACCGCTAACCCATCTCTCCAGCCCCAACCTTCTTTTTTGTTAACATGAAATTTATATCAGTAGTAATATGGACAGGAACCCACCAGTCTGCCTGACTCACACCCACAGTGGCTCCAGGTAACTCCCAGGGAGACCACACTCATGGCAGGTACTGGGCAGAGATGCAGGTATGAGCCAGGACAGAAAAGGCAGGGAACATTAAAGGAACATGGGAAGGGGAAAAAGTCCCTTACTCTAGAGTCTGTATGAAGTCTCTTGCCAGCTATGAGTCAAGAGTTCCAGCACAATGAACATTTGCTGTGAAGGTGCCTACATAGAGACAATATTCCACTGATATAAAGACCTTCCAAATAAGACTGTTAAAATAGCAATGAATCATGCTCGAAACCTAAGCACAAATGACCTCTGAGAATAGCCTTACCCCTTTCTCAGATGTAAACCCGAAATTTTCTGGGACTCTCAAAAACGAGACTATAACCTTTGTTTACAGTAAAGATATCTTGACTTCCTATGAAACCCTTGTGACCTAGGCTTACCTTATTGGCTAGAATTCCATCCAGTGCACCCCAGGAGCCAGCCTATCATCTCACCTAAGTTCCTTAGCAATCCTTTGAGATGTAACTTTAGAAGCCACTAAAATCATATATGACTATGGCACAGAGTACCTAAGTGTGACTCTTAAGAAGCCCATATCCATGCTCTTGGGTGTGTCTTATCCTTCCCCTGAATGCCTATTAATCTAAATCTATGTTAAAATCTCTCAAACTCCATGTTTGCTTTATAATGACATTCTTTTCTATGGTAACATCAAGAATTCCCTTTCACATGAGTAGAACTCCTCAGGATGCTGCTGGCAGCAGTGAGGGGCTGTGTCTCTGGTTCCTACCTGATCGCCACTGACAGATCTATGTGACTCAGTATGAGATGTGTCTGCCAGGTCCTATGGGTCAGCCTCATTCCATGCTACACCCCAACAAGGTCAGGCCAGTGGCAAGACCAGGAGCTGGGCAATGAGGATCATGAGTGGTATTACCAAGCATATCTCTGGGGCCCTGCTGGAGGGTGTGGGACTGTTCTTTCATGCCCATATGCCTCATTCTGAGAACACCCAAGTAGGCCTGGGTATGTGAGCTTCTAACAAACTAAAGGACTTTGAGGATACCTTGAACATAAGCAGTATCTTGGGTATTCCGGAGGTTGCTCCATCCTTTATTTTTTGGTTTGTATTGTTTTGTTGGTTTTTCAAGGTAAGGTCCTGCTCTAGCCCAGGCTGACCTGGAATTCACTATATAGTCTCAGGCTGGCCTCGAACTCATGGCGATCCTCCTACCTCTGCCTCCCGAGTTCTGGGATTAAAGGTGTGCACCACCACTCCTGGCCAACCGCCCATTTTTAACAAGGAATGTTTGTGTAATAACTCAGGAACATTAATTGCTGAGTTATTTTTATCACAGGAGCCACTGCTTAGTTAACTGCTAGTGCTTTGTGGGGGTTTTATTAAATATGTAATTCAGAGATGAACAGGCAAAATGAGCACCCACATCAAGCCTCAGAGGAAATGATTCCCTCAGCCAGACATTGGGGGAACTGCAGTACCAATGAAGGTTTATCTGTGCTGTCTAGAGAGCCAGGGATGTGACATTCCTGGCTCTGAAGGAGCACTGAAACTGCTGGTTGTCACCACCAGGTGACTTATTCTGCACTGTGTTGGGTGACCAAGTGTAAGACTTAGGTTTAGGTTGTCTGTCAGGGTATTTCAGAAGACCAGTTACAAAGCCAGCTACACACAATTACTACTATAGTAATTTGCATTTATATACTGCACTTTTATGTGTGTGTGTGTGTGTTAATGTTTGTGCATATGAAGGCCAGAAGACAATCTCAGGCATTATTCCTCAGTTACCATCCACCACTTTTTTTCATTTATTATTTGCAAAGAGAGAGGAAGGAAGGGAGAAGAGGGAAGGAAGAAAGGGGAGGGAAGGAGAGAGGGAGGGAGGGAGGGAGGGAGGGGGAGAGAGAGAGAGAGAGAGAGAGAGAGAGAGAGAGAGAGAGAGAGAGAGAGAGAGAGAGGTGTTCCAGGGCCTCCAGCCACTGCAAATGAACTACAGGAATCAAACCCTGGTCATTAGGCTCTGCAGGCAAGTACCTTAACTGCTGAGCCATCTCTCCAGGTCAATCACCCACCATTTTTGAGACTGGGTCTTCCACTGGCCTGTAACTTGCCAAATAGGCTAGACTGGCTGTACCGTAAGCCCCAGGACCTGCCAGCACTGGGATTAGAAGTGTACACCATGACACCTGTTTTATTTGTGTGTTTTTTTTTTTTTAACGTGGGTTCTAGAAGTTGAACTCAGGTCCCCAGCTTGCAAAATAAACACTTTACTGACTGAGTTATCTTCCCAGCCCTTCACTTCTGATCTATTCCTTTAGAGAAGAAAGTGTTAGGGACTGAACCCAGGACCCAAATTATATCCCTAGCTCCAAGAATTGCTTTATTACATTCTATTTTTAGTGCCAAAGATTAACCCAACTCTTTATCACTGTCCATGAAAGCAAGACCAGCCTTCTGCCGCTGGTCTTAGCAGTCCAGAGCCTGGCCCACACACTCTGTGGCCTGCCATTGTCCCTCCCACATATGGCACCCCAGGGTGAGATCCAGAACATGGCAGACATAGAACAAGGATATTACCTGTATTCATTTTTGGAAACAGGATGAGGATTAAACTTAAAGAAGATGATACACATGGGTTCCAAGGTCACAAGGTCTGTGGGCAAAGGAAAATGATGAGCTGAGTAAACAGCAGAGAACAGAGCATCTTGCCGACCCTTCAATGGCCCAAACATACAATCAGTGAGCAGAGCAGGGCTGGACAGGTGAGAACCAGGTGCTTGGAAGTACTGCAGGCATCTCCCTTCTCCTGTAACCAGCACCAGTCAGCCTGTATCTCCACCATGAGGTTTCCTAACCCTGGACACAACACATGGGGTGCAGTTAAGTGCTGGAGAAAACAGCAGCAGTAAGAATAGGGACCACACGTGAAGTTGGGGTCACTGTGTAACAAACCATCTTCCACAATGGCACTAAGGCCTTCCCACAAACCACTGAAGAGGGGCTTTCATCTCAGCACATGGCACTCCCAGGCCTGGCATCAGGTCCCACTCACCTGAAATGATCTGCAGCATATGTCCCTGCAGGCCTTTGTTCCAGCACACATGCCCACCATCCCAAAGGACCCAAGGACCCTATGCAACTACATCAATAGGCAGGAAACTGTGCCAGGCACATACACACCTGGGTGCTAGGTGAGTGTGGGCTAAGTGCATACCTTTCTGTCACATGAACATCATGCCCTTGAGGTCTCTGGTACCCAACAGGCATTTCCCCCACATTTTCCAGTTCTGTGATGAGAACTAAAATTAGATTAGATTCCACCTACTCTGTTGCTTGAAAGTTCCTGAAATGTGCCCACGTGCAATGATTTAGTGACACAGCTCCAGGGTAGAGCCAGTGTCTGCAGCTGAAACATGGGCAGCCAAAAGCTGTTCCAGTACTAAAGGGACTGAGCAGTGAGCAAAGTCCAATGAAAAGGTTTGGGGTGGGAGGAGTGTATGTGTACATATGTGAATGGGCCAAGGTGTATAAGTACATAGTGTGTGTGATGTGTACATGTATCTATGTTCGCATGTATGTGTGCATAGGATCTGTAGGCAGTGTGAGA
Organism: Zapus hudsonius; assembly: GCA_004024765.1. NCBI lineage: Eukaryota > Metazoa > Chordata > Mammalia > Rodentia > Dipodidae > Zapus > Zapus hudsonius. The sequence goes on from PVHP010000902.1 coordinate 101,280, forward strand.
CTGTTTACAAGAATATGCATGTCTAGTGGAGACCACTGACTTGCAAAGGCACAGATAGAAGATGTCCTCGACATCAAAATGGGATGTGATCTGTCCTGAACAGTGGGCTGCACACTCCTGGGGTTGGGCCAGTCTATGCAATTCACAGAGGGCTGCCCACTCTTGGAGTTGGGGTCAGTTCCAAGTGTTAAGCATGCGGTGTCAAGCAGAGCATGAACACCTCCCCAGAAGGCGGCACACATGTAAAATGAACCTATGAGTCAGGCCCTTGTTGAGCAACACAAGATGCTCGGGTCTGGCCCATTCTGGTCATATCTCAGCAGAGCAGGGCACTCCTGCCCCTGGCTTCCAAGTAGACAGGGTGTTGTCTTGGGAGAGGTCTCCAAAGTCTCCCTGGGGCATTCAAGTGACAGGCCTGACCTGGTAACCTAGAGACAGCTCTGGACCACTGTTCCAGGTGCCCCAAAGGCCACTATGGTTCTGGGAGAGGCTTCAGTCCCACCAGCTCTGAAGATGCAGAGTGTGGCCTGGTTCTTGGGTCTGTGAAATGAAACCTTTCATAGAACAAAGTGTCTCTACCACCACAGCCTACAAAGCGAACCTAGCATTATAGGGCACATACTTGAAGTGAGTATAATAATCTCTCTAGGGAACTTTCCAAGTACAAGGGGCAGAGCCATGATGTAGATTCAGTCTATATCCATGAATGCTTGTCTGCTACTGTCTCTACCAGCTCCCACAGACCATACAACTAAGACCATTGGAGGCTATCTTCCTAGGGTAACCCTGTTAGTAAAAATAAATCAAAATGCTTGACAAACTATGAAAACATTTGAGAAGTGGGAGCTGAGAAGATCGCCCAGGATTGGGCCAGTACTGAGAGAATGCAGGGATTCAGAAAGAATAACAGGGCACAGTGGCTCTCTGCCCCATCACACCTGCCTGTTATGGCAACCTGAGGCTTGGGCTCTGGCAGCTTCAAGAAATGAACAAAGAAGACAAGGCCCAGTCTCCCACCAAGATGGGGACTCTAGCAGGAGATGCTTTTCCAAGCTAGGCTGCAACCAAAAGACGACCATTCTGGGGTGAAGGTGAGCTGCATCCACAACCATCTCCGAAGGCTTGGGGAACACTGAGCAAAACTAAAGGGGAAAGCAGGGCTTGGTGGCACATGCCCATAATTCCAGCACCTGGGAGGCTGAGGGTTAGGGTTACAGGTCAGACTGGACAACATAGCAAGAACCTGCCCCTAAAAGGGGAGGAGCCAAAGGAAGGGTAGGACTGCTTACAAAGCAAACTTCCTGATACAAAACAGCCTTGATATTCATGATTTCCCAGGTGCCTGATAATACCTACACATAATGAGAGGAAAAGATGATGACACCAAAACAAAACAGAGACTAATTGAGAGGAGGAAGAAATATGGGGGAGGGAACCATAATGGTTTATGGCCTATAATTATGAAAGCTATCAATAAAGTTTTTTAAAAGTGGGGGGAGGAGGTAGTATATGAGAATTTATGACATGGCCAGCCTTCCATGAACCAAAGCTAGGTTTACTGGGAAGGAGGGCAGGGGCCCTGAAATTCATAGAGAGAAACTATCAAATTTTGATTCTAGGAAAACAAAAGCAGCCAGGAAACAGAGAAAGTGACCGACAGTAAACCAGAGTTCATATAGTATCAAAAAGAACTTTTAGAGGGCTAGATGGCTCCATGGTTAAGAGCACTTGCTGCACAATCATGAGGAGCTGAGTTCAATCCTCGGTAGCCATGAAAAAGCCAGGCATAGCTCTTCATGCCTGTATCCCCAGCAGTAAGGGAAGCAGAGATAAGAGAATTTCTAGGGCTCCCTGGTTGGCCAGCTTTGGCCTCCATAGAACATATGCATCTGCACATACCATACACATACACATACCACAGTCTATACATACACCAAAATAAATCAATACAGCCTTTCAAAACTTTTAGAAAGTTCTTAGAAATGACAGCTATCAGAACCACAAATTAAAGCTCAGCAATAGATGGGGGCAGAATGAGACACTGACTAGCGGTGGATTCAGGAGCAGAGCAGAGGGCCAGGCACAGTGGCTCATGCCTATCATCCCAGATTTTGGGAGGTAGGAGAATCATTGTGAGTTTGAGACCAGCCTGGGCTACATAGTGAGTTCCAGGTCAGTCTGAGCTAAAGTGAGACCTTGCCTCAAAAGGGGGGGGGGCTGGGAAGATGTCTCAGTGGTTCAAGGTGCTTGCTTGCAAAGCCTACTGCCCTAGTTCAAATTCCCAGTACCCATGTACATGCACAAAGTAGTAAAGTGGTGTGTGCATCTGGAGCTTATTTCCAGTTGGCAAAAGGCCCTGGTATACCCATTCATATTCATATTCTTTCTCTCTCTCTCTCTCTCTTCACAAATAAAATATGTTTAAAAAAAAAAAGTAAACAAGACCAGACTGGACACAGCCAATGAAACTGACCAGCAGAATTATCCAGAGGCAGTACATGGAGCTGAGAAGTATGCCAAGTTTCAGGAAGGTTCCAGGTGTCCTTCTCACCAGTGTTGCAGGTGGGGAAATCTCAGCACCCACCACACCCCACAAGATACAAGTGTTCTCACTGTGGGGAGCTGGTCTCTCCCAGACATGAGAACCTGTGAAGATGTGGCTGCTAGGAGAAGCCCTGCCCTGCCAGAATCCCAATGGCCCACAGTGCCAGAGTTGTGCAATGCCCATGCTATTCTGAGGGCTGTACACAAGGAATATACAACTCCAGGGTATCAGAAGAGGAGGACAGCACTCTGAGACTTGGACTGCTTTGTCTCTCCCCAGGCTGGGCAGGGTCACTTGCAGAGGCATATCTGACCACAGTCAGACACAGCCAGAGCAAGAATATTTTCCCCAGTTCAGCTGCAGGATCTGCCATCCTAACTGGCCCAGGTGGGCAGAAGACTATCCCTCTAGGTAGCTGTGGTAAAGAGGGGCTCCATGGTCCATAGGAAGGCCATCGATGGGTCTCCAGGCAACCTGGAGCTGGAGATGCTGCCACAGAGCCCAGGGCTGCAGCCTCGATGAAGACGTGGTCATTGGGAAGGAAGGACCAGAGGAAAGCCAGCCCCTGGGGAGAAGACCATCAGGAACTGCCTTTCTCTCCAATCCCTCACCCCCCACTCCAGCCAGGCCCACTAACCACCAGCCCATCACCTCCCTCCCTCCCCCGCTTCACTTCCCCCATAGCAGATCCCCCTTCACCCAGATGCTTCCTCAGGAAGCTGTGGCAAGCACCTACAGGTGCCACCCTACCTCCCAGGCTCTGGTGCCCTCTCCAGGGTTGGAAAAGTCCACTCTAACCCTGTTGGAATCTTGAGCCAACTTGTTCTTGCCAACCTGTGGGGTTCTGAGAGCCAGCCTCGACTCTAGTCCCTGGATTCCCAGCTATCACGCTGTGTTCAGAGCAGGTGGGCATGTGGGTAGCAAGAACCACTGCACATGGCATACCCCAGGACATCCTGCTCAGGCACCTGAGCACATGCTGGCCACTTCTTACAACCTCCAGGGCCATCAGAGTGCATAGATTCACACATGGAACCACACAAGCCACAAGGTTCTCACAGTAGACACCTGGGCAGAGCATGAGGGCAGTTTGTGGAGGAGAGATAAACTTGGTTTATCTGGTGACACCCCTGGGCTCAGCATATGGGAATCTCCACATGTCCTTGGCAACCAGAGAAAGCCACAGTGATCGGTGCTATACAGGATACTGGAATTGCCTCTAAAGCCCAGGCAGCCAGTTGCCATGGATACAACAGCTAAAGGAAGGGGCAGCTAGGAAAGCTGGGTCTGACAGGACTTTTGGACAAGCCTCAGGGACCTCAGTGGTCAGTATCTGAGCACATACAAGAACTTCTGACCCACCTCTGTGTCCTGACTGATGCATTTTACCCAGCTGTCTGAGGACACACACCACTGGGTGTGCCAGTGGTGCTCAGATGTGCAGGGCTTGGATGGGCTACTATGGGCTTGGGCAGCCCCATAGCACACATAGGCTGACTCCACTTGTTTCCAAGTTTTGCCCTCTACAGACATTTCACAATCCTGGTATCAACCTGGGGTCTCTACTGAAACTTATTCTTCATCCTCAGTTTCATGTATCAGCCTCTCTGGGGATCCCTTCAGGAAACCCAACCTCGCTACACACCTCCTGGCCTCAGAAGCTTCCCTTAAAAATGTAAACCCGGTGCACACATTTAATCCCAGCACTTGGGAGGCAAAGGTAGGAGGATCGCCATGAGTTTGAGGCCATTCTAAGATGACATAGTGAATTCCAGGTCAGCCTGGGCTAGAGTGAGACCCTACCTCAAAAAACCAAAAAAAAAAAAAAACCAAAAAAAAAAAAAAAAAGCTTATAGGGGCTAGAGAGATGGCTCAGTGGTCAAGGCGTTTACCTGCAAAGCCTAAGGACCCAGGTTCAATTCCCTAGTACCAACATACAGCCACATGCACAAGGTAGTGCATGAATCTGGAGTTCCTTTGCAGTGGCTTGAGGCCCTGGTACACTCATTCTTTTCTTCTCTCCCTCTCTTTCTCTTCCCTAATAATAAGCTTACAGCATTCTAGGGAGTTTCTAGTCTACAATTCAAAGTTTTTCCAAATTTACCTACAGACTAGTTCCAAAGTCCTAAGGACTACATGATCAAGTTCAGTCACAAAACAACTACTTTTCTGGTGCTAATTTTATTAGTTATTTTTGTGTCATTATAAAAATACCAGACAAACAACTTAAGAAAAAAAGATTTATTTTGGCTCACAGTTTCAGACCATTATGACAGGGACGGCATGGTGGAAATATGACAGTGGAAGCATATAGCAGAAGCTCCTCACTTCATGGCAGTCCACAAACTAGAGAGGGGCTAGAACCAGGTGCTAGGTGTAACCTTAAATGCCCATCCTTAGTGACCTTCCTCTGACCACTAGGCCCCACCTCCTAAGAGTTCCACAGCCTCCCAAAAATTGTGCCACCAGCTGGGGAGCAAGTAAAATAGGAGCCTGTGAGAAAGATATTTTATATTCAAACTATAAAAACTGGGTAGCTGACTGTTGAAGGCACTACATGTTTTAGTTGTAGGACATAGAAGAACTGAGCTGAAGCTTCCTCCCTGTTGGTTAGTTTTCAAAGTGCCAGAAAATGGTAAGCAGACTGTTGGGAGAGAAGTCACCAACAGGGGTCTGGAAAGATGGCTCAGTGGTAAAAGATGTTTGTCCTGCTGGATGTGGTGATGCACACCTTTAATCCCAGAACTTGGGAGGCAGAGGTAGGAGGATCACTGTGAGATCAAGGCTACCCTGAGACTACATAGTGAATTCCAAATCAGCTTGAGTGAGAGTGAGACCCTACCTCCAAAAAAAAAAAAAAAAAGATGTTTGTCCTGAAAGGCTGCCAACTGGAGTTCAAATTTCCAGCACCCATGTAAAGCTGGAAACAAAGTGGCACATATGCCATGCCTGTAATGCCAACAAACACACTCCTATGAGATTGGGAGGTGGAGCCAGGAGAATACCAAAGCTCACAGGGCCAGTTAGATTGGCCTTTGCAGGGGCAAAACATGAGAGACCCTGTCTCAAAAAACAAAAAGATAGGAAAGGACCAATACCCAAGGCTATCCTCTGATCTCCACACATGTGCCATAGTATACGTGTGCCCATGCGCGCGCACACACACACACACACACACACACAGAATAATAAAATTCAAAAAAATTAAAGTCATCAACAGTCTTTCCCAGCTGCAGACCCGGAATGCTCCACAAATGACCTGCCAGGCAAGAAAACTGATAGGCCTGGCCAAATACTTGGCCCTGTGCCAAGGGCACACAGTGATGGTGGGTGCCACTATGGCAAAAGCCTGATAACCTGAAGGGCGAGGCCAAGGCCATAGATCAACAGCCTCACCAGAATGGTGCAGATCAAGGCTCTGACCCTGCAGTCTAGTGACCAACTTAATCACACAGAGTACTTTATGCAGGTGTTAATATATTTTTAGGACCAGCCAACTTGTCAATCTGGAGAGGCTAGACAGAAAACTAAGTGCCTTGGACTTTTACAGAGCAACTCAGCAGGGCTGGGCAGCCAGGAGCCCAACCTCAACATTCCTGTTGACCATGGTAGCCACTGGGGGCAGAGCTACTCTTCTCAGTAGTGGCAGACACACACTTGAGAAGTGAAATGATATGATGTGAAATGTGCCCCGGTGGCTGCCAGTGAACACACATGGGAACACAATGTCACTGTTCTTGGCAGGGGTCTTGACTGACTCTGGAAATCCCAAGTGGCCAGCCAGTACACTGTGGTTCCCTCTTACCCTCCCATCTGGGCAGTGAGAGTCATGCTTCTTTCTATTCCAGCTATTACATAACAGTTCACCATGACATTCTCTCTGTGTGTGTCTCTCTCTCTCTCTGAGGGAGGGTCTCACTTTAGCCCAGGCTAACCTGGAACTTACTCCATAGCCTAAGCTAGCTTCGAACTCATGGCAATACTCCTACCTTAGCCTCCCAAGTGCTCCGACTGTAGGCCTGTGACACCATGCCCAGCTACAACCATATTTTCTACCACAATACTTTTTCTTCAGAACTTCCCTAACGTTAATTCAGCTGTCCCTTCACAGTTCAAAGGAGCAGCACAAACCAGGCACACTGTGGACATGATGAAAGAAAGCTCTGGACAGGGACAGGACAGTCTCTGCATTTCAGCCTCTTCCTGGTAGGAATACCCAGGTGCCCTGTAAGATAGAGACAGTCCTAGCATTCAGGTGGCTCCTATACTCTTTTTGGTGGATGAAAACAAAAACAGATTCCCAACAACCTCCTGGAAGAGGATAAAAGTAAGCACTTAAGCAGAACTCCAAATGCATCAAATGTCAGCAGCAAACCAGGGGAGCAGCTGCTGGAAAATATAGGCCAGTCATTCTTTTGTTTGTTTTAGGTCCCCCCTCACCCCTCGAGGTAGGGTCTCACTTTGGCCCAGGCTGGCTTCGAACTTAAGTGATCCTCTTACCTCTGCCTCCCTTGTGCTGGAGTTAAAGGCCTGCACTGCCATGCCCGGCTTTTATTTGTTTGTTTGTTTGTTTTTGAGGTAGGGGCTGGCTCTAGCCCAGGCTGACCTGGAATTCACTATACTGCCTCAGGCTGGCCTCGAACTCACACCAATCCTCCTATCTATGCCTACCAAGTGCTGGGATTAAAGGCATGTGCCACCACGCCTGGCTTGTTTTGCTTTTTGAGGTAGGGTCTCACTTTACCCAGAATGACCTGGAACTCACTCTGTAGTCTCAGGCTGGCCTTGAACTCAGTGAGCCTCCTACCTCAGTCTCCCAAATGCTGGAATTAATAGGTATGTGCCATCATGCCTGGCTTGTTATTCTTTAAGAGACAGAGAGAAAGTTTAGGAAAGAGACAACACTAAAAACTGCAGATACTTATGCCACTTTATGCCTCTGACTTTACAAGGGTATTGGGAAATAGAACCTGGGCCAACACGCTTAGCAAGCAAGTGATTTTAACCACTGAGCCATCTCCACAGCCCCATTTTTCTTTTTAAATGTGCTTACGTTATTTTTGCAGTCTCAAGAGGAAGTTGAACATGGGTTTGACAAGAACACTACAATCCCAGCATGTGGGAGGCTGAGGCAGAAAGATGGCAAGTTTAAGACCAGCCTGGGCAACATAGCAAAACTCTATTTCAAAAATAAATAGCCACCTTTAATCCCAGCACTGGGAGTCTGAGGTAGGAAGATCACCATGAGTTGGAGCCAGCCTGGGCTACAGAATGAGTTCCAGGTCAGCCTGGGCTAAAGTGAGACCCAACCTGGAAAAAAAATAGCAAATAAGTAAGATAGAAGGCTGAGGCAAGAAGACTACTGTGAGCTCCAGGCCAGCCTGGGCTAAACAGCAAAATCCTGTCTCAATTAACAAACAAAAAAGTAAATGGTAGCCGGTTGTGGTGGCCCACGCCTTTAATCCCAGCACTCAGGAGGCAGAGGTAGGAGGATCACCATGAGTCCAAGGCCACCCTGAGACTACATAGTGAATTCCAGGTCAGCCTGGGCTACAGCGAGACCCTACCTCGAAAAACCAAAAAAAAAAAAAAAAAAGTAAATGGTGAGAGAAAAAGGAGAGGTGGAAGCTGCACTGATTACCTCAAAGCTCAGCTTGGTTGTTTTGGGGTGCCCTCTTTGTCATGGGGCCTTTACTATACCCTGGCAGTCTGGATCAACTGTGCTAGTGTCATGAGCTACTTATTACCAAAGGATGGCCTCTGGTCCTCACATGGAGCGTCAATGACAAGCTTGGCTCTGCTTCTAGAACTACAGCCTTTCTGTCTTGCACCTTTTCTCTCCAGACCCACTCTTTCCACAAGCATCTTGGAAGCAGCCTCTGTGAGAGACACCAGGGTGCTCGCAGAGCTAACCATCTGGTACAGAAGCCAGGCATGGGAACTGCTCCATGACACGGCATGTTATCACACCCATCACAAGACACAAGGAGGACAACAGCAAACAAGTAAAGACATCAACAAAGCACCAGCTGAACAGCCTGGGCAGAAGTGACAGTCAGTCACCATCATTCAGGGAAGGACTGTGGTTGCCACACATCACAGCAGGCAGGAGCTCAGACTGAGGGGCTATAGTCAAAGGACATGCAGAAAATGCGGATGTGAGCCAGGTGTGGTGGCACACGCCTTTAATCCCAGCACTCGGGAGGCAGAGGTAGGAGGATTGCCGTGAGTTCAAGGCCACCCTGAGACTACATAGAGAATTCCAGGTCAGCGTGGGCTAGAGCAAGATCCTACCTCGAAAAACCAAAAAAAGAAAATGTGGATGTGGAGATCCATGGTAGAAGGCAGGTGGGAGCAACGAGACATCCCACAAAGCCCGGAGTACACACCCTGGAAGCCCACTGAGCAGCCTTGGGAACACCACCTGTCCCCTTTGCTGTATTTTTCTTCATTGAGAACAGGGTTAAGCCAATAAATATTTGCTCTAAAAGGATCTCAAACATTGGGACACCTTCCGAAGTGTCATCCAGCTGTCTCTTATAGTTACCATCATGTGTGCCTCATGGAAGAAGGCACTGAGCCTAGTCCTAGCAAAACAGCAGTCCGAAGGTCGAGCAGCAGCACACAGGCCTGCTGATCGGAGGAAGGGGACCTGAGGCTCAGCAACTTGTGTAGGGGCAGAAGGTTCACTAGAGCCCTGACCCATCGGGAAGATAGGAAAAGTGTTGGGGGGAGGAGGGGAGACAGTCTCAGCAACAGACACTCTGCCCATGGCGCAAGAGGAAAAGGGCAAAGCCAGGGCTGCTACAGAGCTTTGCAGTGAGATCAGGCCTGACTTAACCTGGATGCAGGCCACACTCGACGCCCTCCAGGTAGGAGCCAGCATCAGCCAAGCCACTCCAAAAAAGCTCGAACCAGGCACTGAGACGAATACCAGCCGTCATCCTGCTGCCCCGTTCCAGGCCCGGGGTCCGAGGCTGCATGACTAGGCTTAAGAGCAGTTCCTAGCGCCGACCCAGGGCGCAGCCAGCCCACCACCCTGCAGTGACCACGCCGGCCTCGGCGGCCCCCCAAGCGAGCCTGCTCGCGCCTGCCCGCGGCCCCGCGCCCGGGCGGGGCCGAGATCCCAGGAACCATCTCCAGGGCCGCCCTGGCTGGAGTCGATCTGGTCTCTCCCTCCGCAGTCCCGAGCCGGGCGGTTTACTTCCCACTCCACGCCTAGGAAAGGGGGGACTGAAGACGGACGAGGAGGCCCGGCCTCGAGGAGCCTGGCCCCCACGACGTCCCCGGAGCCCGGCGCCCCCAAACCCAGGCGGCCCCTAGGAACGCCCGCCAGTCAGCCCCGGACGCCGGCCGTACTCACCGCCGCCGCCGCCGACTTCCGCGAGCCGCGCCGGCGCAGCGCGCCGGCCCGCAAGGCCCCGCCCACCCGCCGCCTGCTCGCCAGCCATTGGGCGGCGCGGCGAGGGGCGGGGCGGAGAGCCCCAGCCGGGTAGGCTGCGCGCGCAGCGACTGGGGGCCGCCGCCTCGCCGCGCCGCGCCGCGCCCCCGGGCTGCGCCAAGTCTGGGTCGTCCCTGCCCGCGGGGTGGGGGTCCTCGCTTCCCGACCCCCACCGCACAGCCCTCCCGTGGCCCCTTCCCCGCTGCAGTCCCTGAGTCAGAGAACTCCCGGCTTGAGCCCGGCAGTTCTGACCCACCGGGACTCGACGGGAAGGCAAGTCGGCTTGAGCGTTGCTGGGTGAGAAGGGGGCCCTGGCCTTCAGAACAGGACCGGCATCCGCTGGGGCTTCCGGCCCCCTCTGGCATCAGGGCTGCTTTGCCTTGAGGGATGGACGTTTTAGAACCGTCCAAAGCTCAGTGCCCAAGGACGGCCCCAAAGTGAGCGCTCAACCCCCGACGACCAAGATGGTGGCTGCACGGATCATGTGCTACAGGATCCCAACCCACAAGACAGTACGCGATTTGGTTGAAGTAAAAATAAAAATAAGCCGGGCGTGGTGGCGTACGCCTTTAATCCCAGCACTCGGGAGGCAGAGGTAGGAGGATCACCATGGGTTCAAGGCCATCCTGAGACTACGTGGTGAGTTCCAGGTCAGCCTGGGCTAGAGGGAGACCTCGAATAATGAAATAAAATAAATAAAAATAAAAAATGTGGCCAGTGTGGCGGCGCACACACCTTGAGTCCCAGCACTAGGGAGGGAGAGGTAGGAGGATTGAGTTAGAGCCCACCCTGAGACTACATAGTGAGTTCCAGGTCAGCCTGGGCTAGAGGGAGACTCAACAGGCAGGATGGTCGTTGAAGACCTGCGTGCCCTGGTCCTTAACTGCATCACTATGCCCTGCAGAAAACTGGAGCTGAAAGAGGCAAAAGCCTAACTCAGAGCCACCCACAGGACCCCTCTGCCCTCCACCTGTATTCCTCCTGAGACTAATGGAAGCCTTTCCACAGGCAACAAAACTGATGACTCCAGACACTAGGCGACTCATGGCCAGCAGGTGGCAGACCTAGCCAGACATTTGATTCTCTCCCATGAAGCCTGGTAGCATAGTGTGGCCATCCAGAGCCTGCAAACTCCCTCTAAGCAGCCGGACCACATTGCTTACAAGGTCAAGAGGTAGTGGTGGTAGACAAGTAGAACTGGAGCTTGGGGATAAATGAGCAGCCTGGATCATAGGGCTGTGGATTGCGCAGAATGGCTTGCCTCCAAAATACCAAGAAATTCACCTCAGATGGGACATGGTTTGGCCAAGCTTTCCTATCACACATAGAGGGATGGGGAAACATGTTGGATGGAGCTTCAAATCCTGACAGCATATGGCCCTGAGGCAGCTTCGCCCCTAACCTTACTCTGCCACCTAAACACTGTGATGTGCTCTCCCACTTGAGAGGCTCATTTGAGTCTGGAAAACATACTGTGCACACCCAGAAGCCATAGATTGTTACTAGAAATAGTTCAGTGTCAGGGATGGGATATCATCCAGTGATTTGTTGAGCAGGGAAGTTCCTGGGGCCCCCAAACATTACAGGCCATTGTCAAGGCTCTTGGTTGCCTACAGAACAAGCTGGTAAGACCCTATTGCTGAACACCCCACATGCTTGGGCTGCAGGTCATTGAGAAATCAAGCTGGAGCTGAGCTGGAAACCTCCTCCCTGTTAACCAGCTTTCAGAAAGCTATGCCTACATGCAGCCCTAGGGGAGAGAGAAGTCATCAACAGTGGCAAACAGCAGTGGACCTTGTAAGCTTTAAAATTGGCCAGCCAGACCAAATGTGTCAACTGGCTCAACAGTGACACATACATCATGGGGGAACCAGCCAGTCTCTAATTGGACTGGCGGTCCACTCCACAGGAGGGAATACATGCCTGGTACTGAAGACCTAGTCAAAAGCCCATGGCAGGGGAGGTCATGAGCCCTAGGAGAGTAATGCCTGCTGTCATCTGGCTAATCCATATATTATGCCCACCAAACTGCTTTATAAGTACTTTTTAAAAATGTGTTTACCCATATATGAATGCTACTCTCACTTTTGGCTAGCAAGACTTCTTTTTAGATGGTGGTGACCACCAGGATGGCTCAAAAGGCACTATAGTGCTGAGAAGATGGGACAGTGGAGACATCTCTTACCACATTTTCCAAGACTCAGGGCCCTTTGTGGAAGAGATGGTAGAAAGGTAGAAAGATTATAAGAGCCAAAGGAAGGGTAGGACTGCTTACAACGCAATCTTCCAGACACAAAATGGCCTTGATATTCATGACTTCACAGTGCCTGACAGCACCTACACAAGACCTACATAATAGGAGGAAAAGATGATGACATCAAAATAAAACAGAAACTAATTGAGAGGGGGAAGGGATATGATGGAGGGTGGATTTGAGAGGGAGAGAGTGAGGTTGAGGAGGGAATCATCATGGTTCATTGTCTAGAATTATGGAGCTGTCAATAAAAAGTTAAAAAAAAAACAGACAGCTCACCCTTCCTGGGCCACCCTTCTAGTTTTTAAATAGCTTCACTGTTTAAGAAGTTATTACTAGCCAGGCGTGGTGGCGCACGCCTTTAATCCCAGCACTCGGGAGGCAGAGGTAGGAGGATCGCCGCGAGTTCAAGGCCACCCTGAGACTACATAGTGAATTCCAGGTCAGCCTGGACTAGAGTGAGACCCTACCTTGAAAAACCAAAAAAATAATAATAATAAATAAAAAGTTATTACTGACATCCAGCCCTTTGGCTAGAAATTCCTGTGGCTTTCCTCAGTGCTGGATAGTAGCTGAATAGCAAGGGTAGAAGAGATGGAGGGCACTGGACTGCTGGCCCCGGGGGTTCTTCTGCTTTGTTTTTGACCCACACCTGGTGGGCACACTGCCAGGTAGTAGCCCTGAGACCAAGCCGAGCTGGCTCTGCTTACCCTGACCTTCTCTAGGAAGCTGCTAATCCATCTTAAAGGCATAAATCTCAGGGTGGGGCGGGGCAGGGCAGTCCTAGCTTGGGCTGATTTGGATGGGTAAGTGTCCCTTTTGCTCTCTACCCACAAAGACCTGCTCAGTTCCAGTGGCCACCATCAGTAAGTGTGGGGTGGTAGGGGTACAAGACATGAGGTCATCACGAAGCACTCCAGGGTCACCAGAGTCTGATACACTTGGAGACAAGCCAGGGACGCCTGGACTATAACAAACCCACTCTTACACGAAGGAACTAGAATTCCCAGCCATGTAGTATCTGAGCCAGAATGTCACCCATAGTTGTTGTTCCACACAGAAATAGCTAGCTTGTTTTGAGGGGACCCTGTGTTCTAGAGGGGATGCTTCATTCTTCCCTCCCTCAGCTGCAACAACAACCCTATGCTAGGATGCCCAGTGGCTTTCAAGTGGCAATGCCAGTGGGTTGATAGTGGCCACCTTGGCTCTGAAAGCTGTTGGCATTGATTTGCCATGACTACCAGGACACAAGTGAACACAACGGTTGTACCTGAAGTGACTGTTCTTCCCCCCTTGTTTTTTTCCAGGTAGGGTTTCTAGCTCAGGCTGACCTGGAACTCACTCTGTAGTCCCAGGCTGGCCTCCAACTCACAGCGATTCTCCTACCTCTGCCTCCCCAGTGCTGGGATTAAAGGCATGTGCCACCACACCCAGCTTTAGGTGACTTCTTGTTCTGGGTAACTTTGTTTTCTTTGTTCTGACTAAGCAACTATTGCTGAGTAAGTACTTGGATTCTGCATAGTTGAATGAGGACTGAGTTCTGGGTTTTCAGTGGAGCCTAGGAATGTGCCAACAGCCCAGAAGTTGTATGGAGGTCAAGGAAGGCCTGAGAGGCAAGCACAAACAGGTTCACTGCACCTCCACGGTGTCCCCAGGACAGCATCCCAGCTAGTTCCCTCAACTACCGAGAATTACATTCCCATGTGTGCCCCGTGTCCCTGCACAGACAGACTGGTGCTTTATACCGGGCAGGGAAATGCCACCTTCGTGTTAATCTCTACAGGCAGTGGCTCAGCCCCACAGTGCTCCTCCACTCCAAGCAGGGCATTGGAAATAGAGTGGAGGAGAGAGGGACGCCGGGATCCCCCTTTCTCAGGCTGAGAACCATGCCAATGCCCCAAGAGATGAGAAGGGGGAGCCCTGTGGAGGACCCGCAGTGCGGGAAATGCCCAAAGGGCCTGATGGGAGAAGCAAGCCTGAGCTTACTGGAACAGGCTTGTGCCCTAGGAAACTGCATCTCCCATTCTTCGCCTGCTTGTTAAGCCAATAATGCAACCAAACCCTTGCTGCAGGGGCCTTGGGGTAGTGAGGCTGGCAGAGCCCTTAGGCCCGAGGGTGTGAGAACTGACTTCATGCCCAAGACCTAGTTTCAGGTTGCGGGTTGTGAGAGAAATAAAATTAGCAAGTTGTCAGAGGAGCGGGACGATGCCTGCAGACTGGAGGTGGTGATAAATCCAGCACAGCCGTCATCTGGGTAAATGCCACTGGCCCTGAGAGTCCCCATTCTGGGCCCGTCGGCCGTGGGGACCTCCTCGGAAGGCGTCCTGGAGGAGGCGGCCCCGAACGCCCTGCCTCGGCGGGCGCCGCAGCGTTCCCAGCAGGTGCCCGGGTTCGTCCCCTCCGCGTGGAGGCGGGTCTTGGGCCAGGACTGACACGCCAGGAGCCCAACGGCAAGCCTCCATCTCCGAGCGGCCACCCAATCGACGCTGGGGGGCGGGACGCGCCGGGTCTCTGGACCAATGAGGAAATTCGCGGGTGGGATGTAGGGGCGCAGCCTCGAGGCCGGCCAGGTCCGCTCTGCGCACGAGCCGCGGGAGGGGTCGGGCCCCCAGCGGCCTCACGGTGGCCCCGGGAACCGGCACCCTCTCCCCGCGCGCCGGGAGACGTGGGGACGCCCGGGGAGCCCCGCGCGGCGCTCGGGTAAGCGGGGCTGGGGGCGGGGTCGTCGGCAGGGCCGCGGCTGGGGCGGGGGCTGGGCCGGGCGCGGGGTGGCCTCACGGACTGGAGTGGGGACTGGGTCTTGGGTGGGCGCTCCGGGGCCGGGTGAGGGTCGGGACGAGGGTGGGATGTCGGAAGCCCCTTTGCCCCACCGGCGCTGGCACGCGTGTCCGTCCCGAAACCGAGGGACCGGGGTGGGGGTCCCTTTGTGTGCAGCCCCCGGGCCCTGCGGGACTCGGCCAGGCGTCCACGTCTTGCGTCCCAGGTTCCCCGACGCTTAGGGAACTTTCCCGGCCCGAGGAGTGGTGGTGCTGGGAACTTTCCTGGGAAGCTGGTGCACCCAGCCTGGGGGATGCCCCTCCCCAGTCTCCGGAAGGGGAGAGGACCCGCTGCTGGCACCCCTGCCTCTCCCCACGCGCCCCTGCATTCCCCTCCGATGTCCTGACAAGGTGCCCTGGACAGACTTGAGTTCCTTGGCTTTCCTATTTTAATTTTTAAATAGTTAACTGCTGGCTAAATGCAACATTTAACCAGACACACATCAATAGTTATAAAGCTAATGTGGTGGGGGGGCAGTGAGCAAAATGCCTGTTGGGGCCATCTCCCCCCCTGAGTAGGGCCAGCTGTGCCCTGGAAACCTCCATCCCACCTCTGCCTCTCCTTCAGGATCTAAGCTGTGGTCAGAGATCTGGTCCATCCTGAGCAGGTGCTGCCTGCCTATGGTCTTGGCATCTTGGGCCTTGAATAGTACTGGACACTGGGACAGTTGGGAGTCTCTTCCCCAAGTGTGCCGGGCCGTGTTCATTCCATTCCTGAGCAGGTGGTCCTGGTGGTGGGTGTGTAGCCTTGTCTCATTCTATCAGAGATTCTGCTTCCTGCAGGCGTCTGAAGCACCACACTCCCCTTCAGCTTGATGTCTATCAGGACCCAGCACATGGCTGGCCACAGAGTACTCATCTGGCGCCTTCTTGCTGTGCTGCCCTCGTGGCTTTTCTTTCTCTTTTTTGGTTTTTCAAGGTAGGGTCTACTCTAGCCTGGGCTGACCTGGAATTCACTGTGTCTCAGGGTGGCCTTGAACTCATCACGGCAATTCTCCTACCTCTGCCTCCCAAGGGCTGGGATTAAAGATGTGAGCCACCACACCCACTCAGCCCCACCCCTCCTTCACTTGGTATCTTTCTAGTTTGAATTGTTACAAGCTGTGTAACAAATGTGACCCTGTGGATCCGGGGAGGTGGGTGGGTTAGTGGTACTGTGGCCCCTGCTGATGTGTCTGATGCCGTGGTGCTGCTGACTCCTTGCTGTGCTGCCTTGTCCTCATGGCTTTTTGTTTGTTTGTTTTGTTTTTTCGAGGTTGGGTCTGGCTCTAGCTCTCTATGTAGTCTCAGGCTGGCCTCAAACTCACTGCAATCTTCCTACCTCTGCTTCCTGAGTGCTGGGATTAAAGGCGTGCACCACCATGCCTGGCTCCTCAAGGCTTTTCTACACAGATATGAGAACCTGCTGACCAACACAGCAGTTGCAGGTTGCCCAGATGGGTCATGAAAGATTCTAGGATCTGTGGGACAATTACTTCTGTTGAGTGAGGAAGTCTGCTTTTTTGCCAGAGACTTCTGTTGAAATAGGGTGATGTCTCAGGCTGTTCAGAATTATGAGAATGTGGATTCAGGGATCTCTCCATAAAGAGGGACTGGATATCTTGGTTTGTTTCAGACTAGGAAAATAAGACCGGAGCTGGCAGATGGGCCTTATTCACAACCCCTGCCTCCAGCAAAGCAGTTAGGCCTGAATATGGCCACCAGAGGGCAGAGGGGATTGCTATGGTAGCAGGCCAGAATTCAGCTCCCCACCCCCAGTCCCCTTAGGCTGGAACCCTCCCCCAGGTACCCAGCTGGAAGGCTAGAGCTCTGCTTCCTCTATCTAGGCTGTGTGTCCAGGCCGTGGAGCTTGGAGAAGTCAGGGATTCCCGGGCAAGGCCTCTTGGTGCCCACAGTGCTTCTAATTTTTTTTTAATTGTTTTATTTGCAAGCATAGAGAGAAGGGAGACAGACATAGAGAATGGGTGCACCAGGACCTCTAGCCACTGCAAACAGACTCCAGATGCAAGCACCACTTTGTACATCTGGCTTTACATGAGTACTGGGGAATTGAACTTCTGGTCCTTTGGCTCTGCAGACAAGTGCCTTGACCACTGAGCTAATTTGCCAGCCCCCCCTTTTTAAAAGAAACTGTTTATTGACAGCTTCCATAATTATAGATATTAAACCATGATAATTCCCTCCCCACCGCATTTCCTCCTCTAAAATCCACCCTCCATCCATCATCTCCCCTCCCACTCTTTTATTTTGATGTCATCATCTTTTTTTCTTTAGGTTTTTTTGCTCTTTTTCTTCTATTCTCTTGATGTCATCATCTTTTCCTCTTATTATGAAGGTCTTGTGTAAGTAGTGTCCAGCACTACAATGTCATGGATAGTCAGGCTATTTTGTGTCTGGAAGACTGCATTGTAAACTGTCCTACCCTTCTTTTGGCTCTCACATCTTTTTTTTTTCGAGGTAGGGTCTCACTCTAGCCCAGGCTGACCTGGAATTCACTATGTAGTCTCAGGGTGGCCTTGAACTCACGGCAATCCTCCTACCTCTGCCTCCTGAGCGCTGGGATTAAAGGCGCGCTCCACCACGCCTGGCGTCTCACATTCTTTCTGCCACCTCTTCCACAATGGAACCTGAGCCTTGGAAGGTGTGATAGAGATGTGCTAAACAGTCTGCCACAGTGCTTCTTGAACATCTCAAGGGACTTGAGAGCCGTGTGGTAAGGAAGCCAGATTCAGCAGGACAGTGACAAATGGGGGTACCTCATTGCCTACAGATAGCAGTAGTAGATGTGTTTTTAGGATGGGCTTGGAGAGCGGTTTTGTTATGGTGGGTATCACTCTCTTTGATCTTGCCCTACCCAGTGCCTCAGGGGCATTCTGTATCTCTGCCCACTTATAAGCTACTAAAAGGGCGTGCTCCAAGCCATTTGCATTCAATCCCACTTCTGCTCACAGAACAGGACCTGAGAAGATCCATGAAGGCCTTTGCCTGCTTAGGCCAGTACTAACTATATGTTTTTTGTTTTTAATATTTGTATTTATTAAGACAGAGAGAGATAAAAAGAGGCAGGCAGAGCAAGAGCCAGGGCCTCTTGCCACTGCAACTGAACTCCAGATGCATATGCCATTTTGTGTGTCTGGCTCTATGTGAGTACTGAGAATTGAACCCAGGCCGGCCAACCATACTTTTAAGCACATCTTACTGATCCTTGCTTGGTTGGCCACCATGGCCCTAAACCACCTGCCCAGCATGCTCATCTGGCCCATCCCTGCCATGGATTCCGTTTGCACCTGTGGGGACTCCTCAAGCAACTAATCTTTGCAGGTTGGCAGCTTGGTATGTGTCTGGCCCTTCGGCCTGAGCCATGCTGTGCCCCAGGTCCGTCCTATGGTTGGGTTAGTGACACTGCATCAGAGCTTCCCCAGAGTGGGTGTGGGGTATAGGCAGATGCTGGCAGTGTCCCTGGACTTGATTAGGTTTAGATGGTTTGGTGGAAAGGCCAGTGTGGGAGGGCTGTGGCAAGGGTAATCCAGGCCATCCTTGTTCAAGGGATGGAACCCAACAAAAGCTGAGTGATGTGGTCCTTGGCCATGTAGGTGACCCCTTAGCCTCTAGACTAGCTTTGCAAGATGTTGAAAGGGCTTCCTAAAGTGGGTATTTATTTAGTGTCCTGAATCCTATCATTAGATTTACTTTTGAAATTTATCCATCTGTCTCCTGCTTTAGGACCAGCAGGATGGCTGGTCATAGTCTCTCTTTTTGAAGAGATCCAGTCCTCTGCTGACCATTACCACCCTGCCTCCCACAGCTTCTCTGCCTGTGACCCTTCCCTCACCACTAGCCTCTCTATTCATTCTTCAATACTTTTTGGGAAGTCCAAAAAGTCAGGAGCTACATTCTCATTTGGGTGGGTGACTGGGAGGCCCTGTGACAGGGAAAATCTGATTTCAGACCCTGCCTGGCCTGGACCTGATTTTCTCACCTGTAAAATGGGGTATTGTACCTACTCTGGCTAGTCAATGGGAATCAGATGTTGGCTCACAACTACTGTGACACGAGGCAGTGACATACAGAGTCTTGGAGAGCTGTCATTGATTGGGTCTGATAGCAAAGTCACATGGGTCTTTGTGAGACAGAAATCTATGTGAACATATAAGCTAACAGCAAAGTTGTCCCAGAAATGATGCTGGGAACAGGAGCTGATTCCAGAGCCTCAGGCCTCCCGGTGGAGCCGCAGGGCCTTTGCTTAGGGGAGGGGTTAGTAAGTGGCCTCATCTGCCTTCCTCCAGTTCATGCATGCCCCTCCCTTGCACAACCCCCTTTTCCCAGCACCTACCTGGCTTCCCCTGGGTTCTTCTCTGCCTCTGGCCTTGGGTCCTGACTCCCCTCCACTCATGATCCCATCCTGACATCTGACCAGCTCCCTACCTCCACTTGAAGCCTCTCTTTATGATGGAGGGGTGTTGTGAGGAAGGGAGACTCCCCCTTTAGACCCAACTGGACCAGAGCCACAGAGGATGGCAGAGACCCAGAACATCTGGAAAACCCCAGAGCAGAAGTGAAATAGCTCCCATTATCTACACCCCATCCCAGAGATGCCCCTTCTTCGCTCTTGCACCCCCTTCCCCCACCTATCTGTGCTGTCCTTTTCATTTTTGACATGAATGCTCTGGCTGTGTCCCTGGCCCAGATATAGGAAGAGTTTGGAATACATCCACAGTCCAACTACTGAGACAGGAAGCTGTTTTCTTCTTCCTAAAGTGGGACTGTGTGCCACCTTGTCCCCTGTTCTGGTCTATATACTGCAAACACCCCAGGCCTCAGGGCCAGGTCCCATATTATAACTGGACATACCTCAGCTTGGAGCTCTAGGAATCATCTCATTTCCACCTCTATGGGATCCCCCCCACACACACACACAAGGAGTCTGAGACCCAGGCTCTTAGTGGCCCAGCATTGCCCTATGAGGAGGTTTCCCTGTATCAGGGAGGAGAAGATACAGGCTCTTTTGTTTTGTTTTGTTTGGGGGAGGGTTTATTTCGGCTTTCATTTGGAGATTACAATCTCTCCCCCCCAATGATGCATTTATTGACCAGCATCCTTGTTTTAATGCTTCTTGTTGGCAGCTGCCACCTGTCCCTGAGGTGTCAGCTTGTGGTCCCCATCTTGGTCCTTCTCCATCATTTTCAGCCCTTCCAGGGCCTGGAGGACCCGAGGGCCACACTCCTGGAGCCTGGACTGAAGTGACTGGGCATGACTCCATTTCTCAAATGTCCTCCATAGATCTGTCATGGAGCCGACTCCAGCACCGCCCGTGTAGAACCAATTCTCGTCGTAGGGAGCAAGCTCTTTATGTTTGGCCAGCTCGGCAGTGTCCACCCACTCAGGAACTTTCAACTTCCCCGACTTTTTTTTTTGTTTTGTTTTGTTTTTTGTTTTTTTGAGGTAGGGTCTCGCTCTAGTCCAGGCTGACCTGGAATTCACTATGTAGTCTCAGGGTGGCCTTGAACTCCCTGTGATCCTCCTACCTCTGCCTCCCGAGTGCTGGGATTAAATGTGTGCGCCACCACGCCCGGCTTCCCCAGACTTCTTGAGGGCATCTGCGGAGAGGGATGATGAGAGCCCCGCTCCCCGGCTCACGCCGCCTGGCTTGTCTGGGTCCGCTTGCTCACTGACTCGGGCCGTGGCTTGGTGGGGCCACCAAGGAGACCCCCGTGGGGTGCCCTGTGCCCAGCCCCCACTGGAGCCCTTGCTTACCCTGGGGGTTACAATCTCTATGGAGTGAAAGGCCTGGCAAGGGGAGCACGAAGCAGGTGGACACGTTGTGTCATCAATCTAGGCTTTTCTAGCATATGTTTCTAAATCCTTCTACCTTCTGCCCATTGCCCAGTCCTAAAGGTGCTTCTGCGTGTTTAGATATTTGCTACAGCCCTCACTTAGAAGTTCCAGCTTTTGTCTGACACCATTCATTCAGCACTCACTCTGGCAGCGAATTGCCTTTATTTCTATGCACAATCTGTGCTTGTAAAAATGTTAAGTATGGGGGTGTAACTAAGTGGTAGATCATATGCTTAGCATACCTAAGGCCCTGAGTTCAATCCCTAGCTCGCAAAGACTAGAGTGAAAATCTCTACAACCCCACCCACAAGAGTCACAGACATCAGACGTTGTAGATACAACACTCTGACCCTCCTCCTTTTCTCCTCCTCCTTTTTCTCTTCCTCCTCCTTCTTCATCTTTATTTATTTATTTGAGAGAGAGGTAGAGAGAGAATTAGCACACCAGGGCCTCCAGCCACTGCAAATGCGCTCCAGACGCATGTGCCACCTTGTATATCTGGCTTTATGTGGTACTGGGAATTGAACTGGGCCCTTAGGCAAGCACCTAATTGGCAGGTGGCGAACTGAGTTTCTTGAAAAGCCTAGTTGTACTTGAAATATTTTCCTTTTTCTTGAAGTTCTTAATAGGTGTGCTTCCCGCAGTCTGCATTTTGCCAAATAATGAGGCTTCAGAGGTGGCTCTCAGCCTTTCTT